>CAIGRP010005172.1:0-29535 GCA_903798385.1 Fraxinus cuspidata
ATGATTGGATATGTTTCAACACAGAATTTTAGATGGGTGGTGCAATATGATATATACGAGAGTAAGCAAATGTTCTAAATTCGAGTCTCCTCGTCGCTCAGTCATGCATGTATTAGAAGTTTAATAATAAAATGAACTTAACTTACTCGTGAGAATCCATCTAATAGTTCAAGTCTTATTAGATGTGACAGTTCAACAATAAAAATCGAGCTGGATGAATGAGATTTGATATGGTGTTTGGGTTGTACAAGTACACACAACCCTTTGAGATTAGAGCCTACCTTCCTTCTTTTCCTTTGATATTTTTTTCCCTTTTCAGGGTAGATAGAAAAGTGGGGTTTCGTAGGAAACTCCAATAGAATATTGGATTTGGAGATCGCGTGAAATTATAGCAAATCTGCAGAATACATTACAAAGGCAGTCCTATTATTCTCCCTATTCATGTAACAAAAACCCTTTATGCTTTCTTTCATTAGTACTTTTGCATTGTTCTCTCTTTTTATTTATCTAATTTTTGTTTCCTAATGGCTTATACCAACTCCACAGTAGCTTAATCTTTACATTTCCCTTGACAACGCTTTTAGTAAATTAAACTTTAATGAGAGTTTAATTACTTTTTCTTATTTAATACTATTTCCACTTTACAATATAAATTGTTTCTATTCATTCTAGCTAATTGGGGTACAACTGCACACCTTTGGTGCACTGGTTTAAATTCTCGGAATTTGTCTTGGCCTTTGAAAAACAAACCTTGAACAATGAACAGCGAATCAAATCCCACCCAGACTTGGATAGCGTTTCTATACTAAAAAAATAAAAAATCTTGAACAGTGAAAAATGATAGCCCAGTTGATAAATTTTATAATTCAAACAGATTCTTTGATTATCATATGGATTATTGGACATTGATTTGGTCATATATACTTGAAGGGGAATCATCTTGAATGGACAATTTGCAGTGTGACAGATTCATGGCCCAACAGTTTAAGAACCCTATGCACACAATTTATTGGAGAATATATCCAGTCAACAACAAGACTACCAGATCAATCCTCAACCCCACAACTCCCTTCATTACACTTTACCTAGTAACAATTGATACCTTCCATGAGCAAAATTATTAAGTTGTTTGTACTATTTATTCCATTCTTTTCTAGCATATGCTCATGAATTAAGAGTCATAAATGTACCAATAATATCTATAAAAGTGTGACATGACCCCTAAAATTTTATTAACAACTGATAGTGCATCAAAGTAGAGGGTAACAATTGGCCATTAGGGTCTAGGGTCTTGGGTGTGTTTGAGCCACATTATTTTGGAATGGTAGATTGATGGAGAATGTGTGGTTGAAAAAGAAGGAAAAATTATTGATACGATTGAGATGTTATTTTATTGAAGAATGTGTGGTTGAAAATGAGCAGAAGAATGAAAATGAAAATTTTAATGTGGAACAAATGGGCTTACCTACTTGTTACTGTGAAAAAAATATGCAATGGCTATTGGCCATACCATGTGAATTTGATTTAAGAAAAATGAAATCACTATATGGTGGAGAAATTATGATTAAGAAATATAGTTCACGTTTGGTCCCCATTTTTTTGAAATTCATCTTTTCACAAACTCATTTTCAACTACACTATTTCATGATATCCATAAAATTTATCAACTTTTAAATTATACATTTGTTTCATCAACGTTTATAAAAATTTACTAGAAAATTAATTTTTAGCAAAACCAAAAAGATCCGCAACTTGTAAAGAGATTGAGAAATAGACATGTAAGCAATAAATCCCCCTGTCGTGCAAGAATTTCTCAATTGACAATGCAAAACAATTTATCCTAAAGGTTGAAAACAAAGTTTCAGCAAGGTGACATAGTAAGTTCTTGTCCAATATGTCTTAGTAAAGAAAAAATAGTAATTTATTGAAATCGATGGGGATGATGGTATTTCTAGGTTCTTTAAATTTTATAATATTAACTGAAAATGATAAATCTAACATAATTATAACTATACTATCTGTTGATCTTCACGATAATGTTCAATAACTCCGTGATACTCTTTATTGAATTAATACAAAATACATTATAATTACCACCCGTATGAAGAGTTAAGAGGAAGGCAGACAAGAAAAAAATAGGTCATATCTACAGTAAGGACACGTAATCATATTGGTACATATTCTTTAAAACTCGTTTTTAACAACATTCTTTCAATAAAATAAGTTTGCACTTGAAATCGTAACATCTTCTTACTTTTTAACCATACATCAAAATAATCATTTTTCACAAAATCTACATCGAACGGATCCTAACGGAAAAATTCTATGTGACTTAGTGTTAAATAAATCGACTATTATAGAAAAAAAATGACATTACTAATGATTGGAAAAATCAAGAAATCAACTGCATGGAAATTATAGGAGATCAAAGTTTTGGCAACTAGGTAAAAATGAACAATTACTATAGGTCTTGATGTACCTCTGGATTCTGGAAAAAAATTTCAATACCATTTCCCACTTCAATACCAAGTGAAGTAAAGGTCCTAATTCAATATTAAAAAATCAAGGATTGATATAATGATATTTTTACAATTTATTGGACGGAATTTTTAAGTAGATACCTAAGTGCTAAGTGTCACCGAAATTAAAATCTTCGACATGGTTGTCGCATACTCCATCAGATCTCGAGTGTTACATAAAACTGAAGTTTGGATACCATGTTTTTTAAATGAGTTAACAAATATAAAGCTGAAAATGAACAAGAAAAAGGCAAATATACAAGCTAATGGAGATTTCACTCAAATCATATCAAATCAAAATGTTTTTCTCAACAAGAAGCAAAAGTCTCGATTATTATCACTAAAACGTGTAAATGCATTATCAGACTTGGAAATGGAAATTTTTTGAAATACAGAAGATGATCCATCAAGGGAAGAAGGCATTAGACCACATTGTATTGTGATTATTATCACTAAATGGCAGCATCATTTCATCCCCATGCCCAAAAGAATTCATTTGCTGATGATCACTCGGATTGTTCATCCAATCTGTGAACCACTGTGGCCTTTGCATGGCATCCATTGTTAAATCCACCACTGGTTTCTGCTCCTGCATATGCAAATTATCTGGTGCTACCTGTGGTGGTGGTGGCAGCAGCGGCGGCGGCGCAAACTGCTGCTGAGGAGGAGGAGGAGGATGAACGGTCTTTTTGAGTTCATCAATTCTCTTGTTAATCTCCTTCAAGTTCTGATCAAGCAACCACCCGAGATCATTCAAATCTGGCATCATCAAATTCTGCAGCCCTTTACCCGTCAAGCACTGGTACATAACCTGAGTAATTTCCTTTTCTCGATTCTCCTTATGCTGCTTCTTTAGCTGCTCACTCGCTTTGGCGATTCTCTGCCTGATGAAACTCTCTTGATTCACCATTTTCTTGCTTTGTTCCATCTCCGGCATCCTCTTGAACTGCGCCAACACGCGATGGACACCACGATTGTCCGGCCAAACCTCGGGCTGAGACTCGTAAGGGCTATATATAATGGCACACGTATCAATACCACAAAGGGTACTGAGTTCACTCACCTTCTTCATCAGACCCTTCTTCCTTTTCTTGAATGTTGCTTTTCTTGCCGAATCATTAGTGATGAAAGCAAGTTTCACTTTCTTCCTTGTCATATTTTGATCTGTGGTTTCTTCTTCCAGGCATCCATTGCTATATATAATGTTTAATAAGATACTGAAATTCATTTTCATGATTTTTGAATTTAATTTGTTTACTTGTAAGAAACACCAAGTTTTTGGTAATAATTCATTGATTGAGAGTATCAACTGAATTATTGCCCTTGATGCACTCTATTCAATTTTTGGATTCCATGGAAAAGGTTAATAATTAAGTTTATCAAGTGATTATAAGCATATTAGTGATATACTTACACCATAGGTAACTAGACCGAGTATTCAATTTTTTGTAATATTTAGGTCTCTAACTATATATTCCAATGAATTCGGTTCCATCGACTCTTCTTGCACCAACGTACAACCAATGGCACGTGTGAATATTGTGACTGAACTAGTTCTAATTCCACAAACCGAACGGTTAGGTCAAGCAACAATCACTCGTTTGTATAATATTTAGCTCTGGTTGACCGTATTTTTTAAAATTATTTTTGTATCAAACTCATAAGAGAAAATATGGGCATTAATTGAGAACATATGTATTTATGTGAGTCTTTAAGATGACAGAAAGGAGAGACAATACCATGGCAACAGCTGGCTGCTATACTAAAATTTGTATTGATGGGAATTAATTAAGGTTTCCTATTGTTGATTAGATATTATCTGAGGATATTTGTGGCTAACTATGAAATAAACATGAGTAAATCATGGAAAGAAAGAGTTACTGAGCAGCGAGGAGTCCAAATTTATTGTATTCATCTCTGTATCCTTTGACTGTCTACTAATCAAATTTTGATATATCACTATAATTTTGAAGTGCCGATATGTTTTTTTCTTGAAGTCTAAATTGTGTTTCACTAAAATTTGATACTTTATCAAACAACCCTTAAATTTATTTCAAATTGATCCATAAAATACTACAATAGGAGTCCTATCCTCCACAATTTGACTTGTTAATGATCATATTTTACATAGACTAGGTTAACTATGCACAACGAAAAAAGCGTTTTCCCTCAACTTTAAACTGAATATTCAATTCAATAATATTAACTTTACCATTTATCTTTATTTAAAACCCTTACCATATAGTCGGGTTATCCCTAGTGATGGCAAAATATTCCATTCTTGTCCAAATGAGGCGGACACTCGACCTATTAGAAAATCTCGTCGTGCATCTTATATTTTCATTTTTTAATATTATTTCAAATACATAAAAGTAAAGTTAAGGGAGCTGAAAATCGTTTTTTTTTTGTTAGTTCCAAAATACTGTATATAAAAAATTTATTTATATAAGAAATCGTTGAAAATGTTTTTAACCTCTGCTTAGCTAATCTATAAATAATTTATAATTATGATTGAATTTTTTAAACCCGCCCTATTGACATGCACTGAATTATAAACATAAAAAAATAAGGAAATGATAACGGTTAGGTTTTGGTGTCGAGTTTGAAAAGAAAAACGCGCCGATTTCCAATCAGGTACTCCATTAATCATCTGTTTCTTTTTTTTTTTTTTCTTTTTAACTTTTGGTTTTCATGTTTAATGTTTTGAGAATTTATTTGGAAGATTTTCTCTTATGAAATCTTTAGAAATATTACTTTGCCTTAAGCCGGTGGACATATAAACTCTCTCACTCTCTGTAGGGGACAAGCGTCGAGAGAATGTATATTGCTAGGCTGTAACTTCTGGTATGGAGGGAACGATAGTTTAGATTTTGGATGAAATTGAGGATCATAGAAACAGAGACTGAGTGCGGGTGATGCAGATGAGGGTGGGTGGGTGGTGTTAAATACGGGAGTTAGTGTTTGATGAAATGCCGCTAAGAATTTTTGATTGAGGATGGAAGGGTTTCTGGATAATTTGACAAGTTTGGGTACTTTGTTTGGCCTCCTATTTAATTGGATTTTGAAAAAAAAAATGTATTTTGGAATTGTAACTTTTTTGAGAATTTATGATTAAAAAATATGGAAAAGTTTTGGATCAATGTGTTATTATTTTATTGGAGAATGTGTTATTGATAAGGAGAGAAAAATGAATTATAATTTTAATAGCGCTCAAACAAAGTTATCGGTGATATCATGGATAATAGGTTGGTGAAGGGGGAGCGGAGGGGGATTTTTTGGTGGTGGGGGATCTGGGCGAACTGGAAGTGAGAGGTTTGGAATTCGCAATTTGGTATATAATTTTTTTGTGCACAACTAAGGGTTTCAGAACAAGAAAATTTGATGAATTTAAAGATATAAAATTATTTCTCCATTCCAAGTCCATGCTTCCAGCTACAACCTGAAATTCACTTTGCCCTCAAATCTTTGCATACTGGAAAAGTGTCATATGCTTGTCATTCTGAATGTTACATTTTAACTATAAGTTCTTTCAAGTTGGCAGCAATTGTTTAGTATAACTCAAGCATAACAATAATGGTGGCAATGTTGATAATTTGTCATTGTGGATTGTGGTGGAAATTTCAATAATCTGTTCAAAATTGTGCACAACTTTTAAGTTTTACTGAACGTTTAAAAGCATGTTTTGTGCATAAAAAAGAAAGAAGAAACATGTTTTGTGCATTTAAGGAAAAAAAAAAAGCATGTTTTGTAAAATATCTGTTATGATTTTGCAGGGGACAAGAATATGAAAGTCAAGATTTTACGTATCCTTTTATTTGTAAATGCACAATTAAATATTCCTATATTCATGCATTTATTTAATTATTATTGATTTAAGATAATATCACTAGGCAAGAATTCAAAGTTTTGTTTTGGTTCCGGATATCTATAGCCATTTGAATGATTGGATTACTAGAAGCTCTACCTAATCATCAGGGATATGACTTAATCACCTGGCATAATTTTGCATTAATTTTGTGATCTGGTGAGATAATAACATTCATTATCACTTCTTTACCTAAATAATCGAGATTTACATGACTTAGGTGCAAGCAGCTGAGTGTTAATTGGGAAGAAACCAGTAATTTATAGTAGAATGTAATGTTGAAGTGGACTTCCTGAAACTGACTAAAGCTTGTGTTTATGATCTGTCTGCGAATAGAAGACAAAATGTCTGTTCTCTTTACGCTATGTATGGGTCTATTAAGTTTCTAGTTATATGGAGGTAGCTTGTTATATAACTTTCCAAAAGCATCAACTGATTGTTAGATGGGAATCCAGCATTTCTGATTTGGTATTCATCAGGACTGAAGATTTAGTTGAATGCGTTAAAATGTAATGGGCTGACTACAACATGGAAACGTTTATCGAAATTGTTCCACCTGTCAAATTTTTACATATAAGTATACTTCAATAGGTAATATCACATTTAATCAGAGTGTCGAGTATTGAATCTGCTTTAGGTACAAGATTAATTTGCTTTTGAGAACTTGAGAAATGGTTTTCCTTGACCCAGTCATTCATGGATACTGATGGACCTAATGGACAGAGTATGCTCTTTAATATCCTTTCTAATATTTGCTTATTTTCTGGAATTCAAATTATTTAAGGAGATGAAATTTTGTTCTTTAATAAATCACAGATGGCATGCTGTTGCTTCATGGACATGGGATGCCCAAGATGAAACTTGTGGCATTTGTAGGATGGCTTTTGATGGTTGTTGCCCTGATTGCAAACTCCCAGGGGATGATTGCCCTCTGAGTAAGTCTTTGAAGCTTTTGCCAGTTTTTGTACATTTTGCTCTATTTTGATGGATGATTCTCGCAAAATAAAAGGTTCATTTTCTGTGCCTTCCAGTCAGCTTCCTTTCTATCTTGACTTATTAAATGTATTGATCTGTTTTAGTTGCATGCTTTTCTCTTACGAATTGTGATTTTTCTCTCTTTTTCTTGTACTTGGTTTCTTGATGATATGAAAATGTTTCACATCTTTACCTCAATAATGACTCAAACCACCCCCTTGTTAGAATGGCATTGGAACCAAGGCTTCAGTTAAGGCAAAGTTTATTATAGTCTTTCAAATATGAAATTTATTTTATTTATCGTCTTTCTTTCAAATCAAATTTTTCGGAGATGTCGTCCTCATAATGTGAATTTCATGACCTTGTATTACTACTTGGGTTAAAAAGGATGGCCAAATATATGAAGTTTATTTTTGCAAAATTTGATGTCAACTTCAAATTCTATTCAACGTGGAATTATGGATACGTTATCTTTATGCTTCGCAAGCCCTGTGAGATAGTCATAATTTCCTTCACAATTTACGAAACTTCAAAATACTTGGTCATCTTTGCTCGCCCCAATTTTGTTAATATAAGGATAGGTCGTGTTTAAAATTGGTTTGTACCTGGTGCTTGAACATTGACCGGAGGCCATTTCTCTACTCATTTCCCTGAATGGTACCTGGGCTGCTTTTTGTTCTTGAACATAACCATGTTTCGTGAATTCGGTCTCCTGTATCCAAATGGCAGTACAAAAATAGTCAGCGGTTACTATATCTAATGATTAACACAAACTTGCCACTGTCGGGGTTAGGTTTGCATGTCTCGACTAAAAGGGGCTTTTTACTGTGAACCTGAGCCTGCTGAATAGATAGGATAGGAAACTTATTTGATATTAGCTGGATTAGCCTTGAATTGCAACTCACAATTTGGGAACAAGTGCAAAAACAGAAGCATAAAAAAAGTGAACGAAATGATGTTTTTTGAGAGCAAACACAGCTGAGATGTGTCATAGTTGGGGGAGCTAAACTTCTCACATCAATTTTTTTAGTGATTCAATTTTGGCCATGTGGAGAACCACTTTGCAAGTTATGTTATTGCTCTGTTGTTAGCTTTCTTTCTGTTAGCAATATAGTTGTTATAAGAGCTAATAAAATTTGGCATCCTGATGGATTATAATTATTTGTTGACTAATCGTTGTGCAGTCTGGGGTGCTTGCAACCATGCCTTTCATCTTCACTGCATCTTGAAGTGGGTGAATTCGCAAACTCCTCAAGCACATTGCCCCATGTGCCGTAGAGAGTGGCAATTTAAAGGATGAAATCCACCTGCACGAGCCACAGGTTGTTCTTGTCCTTGACTTTGTTACTCACTCTTTATGGCCTCTCCCCGTGTCAAAAGAAAAATAAATTAAATGTTTGTTTCTCGTGTTAGACCAAGTCTTCTTCAATTGTGAAATAATTGTGACTAAAATGTCTCTGGCATCTGTATTTGTTGGATTACTGTTATCATTCAAAAAAATATGAGATTTTTTTTAAAAAAATATTTGGCTTAAAAACTTATAGGCAGACAAAATTGACATATTTTGCATCTGATATGAACATGGATAGCATTATTCGGGAAGATATTGTATTACTTAGAGAAGTAGGTAATTGCCGACACGACAAAGTTGGAGATGACATAAAAATATGTGGAAAGCATTCAGCATAAACAAATAAAGAATAGATTCACTTCACATTGTCCCACATGTTCTATTCGTAATTCAATTTTTAATTTTGAGTTTTAAATTCATTTGAATTTTGTATTTTGAGTGTCTTTTTTTAAATTGTTGAAAACGCGTTCTTTTTGTCATTTTAAAAAATATTTTCAAAAAAAAAAAAAAAATTTGACTTGATTTCATTGGAAACCAGCCAATATAATTTTTTGACATTTTCCGTTTTCTTTGTAAATTTTAAACTTATTTTAGGAAATTCGTTTTTGATAATAGGTAAGTAAACGTATTTATGATATTTTCGAAAATTAAAAATAAAAAATGACCTGAAAACAGAACGAATCCTCAGTTTTTCCTTCCCCACTCCCGTGCTTAACAAGTTGCAATTTCCTTTTTTATTTATATATTGGTTTAATGGGCAAAGTAAGCTTTTCCATTAAAATCCAATTCTTATGATAATCAATAAATACATATGATAAATATATAAATCAACCCTACACAAGACAAAGGATAGGGTGAGATTTTAGAAACACCAAACTATAAACACCTACAAAAAAAAAAAAAAAGCCTTTATCGCCCTTCAAATCTCTTCACCTGTCAAAAATATAAGGAAAAATTAGACTAATGAAATTATTTTTGGAATAATTATGGATATTAAGATTTTGAAGACTAAACTGATAATTAGGTAATGAAAAATTTACAGAGGATCAGTTTTTGGTGATGGCATAGACAGCATAAATAATTCCAGGGAGGTAACCAAAGATGGTCAGAAGCAAACATATCCAGAATTCAACCTGCGAAAAAAATTAATTATTTATTTATACAGCTTTTCTCCAACATTTATACGGATCTTTGCAATTTAATTGTGTATTAAAGTATAAAAATAATATTAATTAATCGCCAAATTATTCTTTATACTATGTATAGAATTAATTTAAAATTTAAAAAAAAAAAAAAGTATGTACCTGGCAGCCATATTTAAGGAAGACGCCAAGAGGAGGCAAAAGAATGGCCACAAGAATGTCTACGCAAGTTGCCGTCCCTTCATCTGCCATTTCTGCCAATTCAAATTTTGAGAAACAATATCACTTCAAATTTCTAATTGCGAACTTATTTGTGGGGCTAGATTTTATAGGCGGATGAGCAATTAAATTATGGACACGTGTTACATGGTGATTTGGCAATTTTTTTTTTTGCACGTTAGAGTTCCGTTACCTTGATGATTTGCTTTTTAATCAGGCCACGTGGCATGTGCCGTCTCTTGATGGTTTTCTTTTAAAATAAGTAATGCTTTTTAGCCTTTGATTGGTCCTCATTTTTTTCATATACATTTTTCTCATTCTTCTTTTCAAGCACACATTTTTCAATAAAATAATATTACACGTAATCCAAAAAAATTTTCTTTATTTTTAACCACACATTCGCAATTAATCTATTATATCAAAATGCATTCTACAACAAAAATGAGGCTCGATTATGCTCTTTAGATCAGTTATGTGATATGATCAATTTAAAATGAAAATATATGATTTATTTAATTATATTATTAATTGAACGTACAATTAGTGTTAGCTGAAATGTTATTGTAATACCAGTAATGTCAAATAACATTACTATTTCTTTTAATTAACTTTAGTGATGGCAACGGGACGGGTAACGACAATTAGTGTTAGCTGAAATGTTATTGTAATATCAGTAATGTCAAGTAACATTACTATTTCTTTTAATTAACTTTAGTGATGGCAACGGGACGGGTTCGGGGTGGGCCCCGCCCCCGTCCCGTCCCACCTCACCATTCCCCGGCCCCGCGTCCCGCCCCGCCCCGCCCCGCCTTAGATGGGGCGGGGCGCGGGCCTGCCTTGTTTCCCACCCTTTTTTTTTAATTTTCAGTTAATTAATTATTATTTTTATAGTTAATTTATTTTATTTTATTTTTATTCTTCATGGGCGGGGCGCCCCGCCTCGCCTTGACTTTAATTAGAGAAATATTTGCACCTATTTGTTTATGTCACATTATTACTTATTTATTTGATGAATTTTGATATTTATTTCCATCAATCAAATATATATCAACATCATCTAATTGAATATGTCCATTAAAAAAAATTTTTTTTTTTTTTTTTACGTCCAGATCCTAAAAGAAGAAAAACCTCATGGTACACAAAGTTCATCGGACAACAAAGAACCCTTTTCCTTGCAAAAATTCTCACCAATAAATTGTAAACCTGTTTTTTTGTGAAAGTAGTAGAGGTGAAACCTAGAGAGAAAAGGGTCGTTTTAATTATCTCAATTTGTCCAATTATTCATTGAAGTTATATCTCTGTCATGCTTTATTCACTAAATTTTAAAATTCTTTGGAGTGGTCAGTAAATTTTAACAAGCTGAACTCCATTACTTACTCACTATTTTCATTAGTTACTAAACTTTAAAGTATTTTCGAATAGTTAATGAAATTTAACGTGTTACACTGCATCATTCATTCATTGTGTTTCAATAGTCATTGATATTGTACTTTCGATATGTTTTACTTACTAAACTTTAAAATGCTTTTAAGTGGTCAATGAATCTAATTGTTCAAAAATTGAAACTTTTGAAGTATAAAATATCATATATGACTACAATGTCATTCTTTCCTTTTCAATTACCTTGTGACAATTCTAAAAATGATATTTTGTTAATCTTAATTAATATTATGGACTCTAAATTAAAAATTTTAATGCTTTTTTAAAATATATATATATATTTGGGTCTACGATCTCAATTGAAATAAAGAATTAATTTCGCGACGTAAATGAAAATTATGATCTTAATTAAGATTTATGTCATTTTCGAACTAGAATTCTTCTTTCCCCCTAAACATAGCTTTTGACAATTAGATAAATTATATTTTCTTGTCCAATACTAGCCCGTGTTTGGTGGCCTTAATATTAAAAAAAAACGTAGTTTTGAATTGTATTTATTGGAGAATGTGTGAATAAAAAATAAGAAAAAATTTGAATTTATGTGTATAATATTTTGTTGCGTGAATGTGTAGTTAAAAATGAGTATGATAAATAAATTAAAGTAAAGTAAAGGGAATCAATCACGGGCTTAATGTTCTCGCCTTAACTTGAGAGTCTCATTATCTAACCGATAATTTTATTTTATTTTATTATCTATGTCAAATTTTATAGAAAATCAACTTTACTCAAAAATATTTTAAAATTTAGTAACCACTCAAAAGTATTTTAAAAATCTAATGACTTGTGTGATGAGTGTAATGTATTAAAGTTCAGTCTTCACTCAAAAACATTTAAAGTTCAATTACTTATGAAACGTGGTGGGTAATTGATGGAGTGCGGCGTGTTAAAGTTCCTTCACAATTCGAAAGTATTTTAAAGTTGAATAAGTAAATCGTGACAGAGATATAAGATGAGCGACTAATGAAACAAATCCAATTTTATTAATTGTCCTAACCAAACGGACCATAATGAATAGATAATCAAGTCACATGTACATTATCTTTTATATCATTATTTACATTATGTAACGTGATAGTACGTCATTGGACGGTTTAGAAAGAAATTCGTCCACAATTTTTTAAAAATATGAATGATGTCAAAAACAATGTACTCTTAGCATTATAAGTTGAGTGACTAATGAAACAAACTCCAATTCTATTAATTGTCCTAACGAAACTCATCATAGAGCCATCCATTTAGTCTTTAGCCACGTGTCACAATCTGAAGTAAGTGATTTTACAAACCAAAGTCGCACTTTAACAAACGCGCTATGACGTTACAACGTTGGATTAGTATCAATTTCTTTATTTTGTGTGGGTAGATATGCTAAAGCATTTGGATTTATGTTTAAGATCTTCCTGTTATAATAATGATGATTAAGGGCCTTGGCACGACTTTAAAAAACAAAAGACGTAACAAACGAACCTTTAATATTACATTTAGCCCATGTTTGACTTGGCTAAAAATTAAGTATTTCATTAATTTTTATAAAATTGATGAAAATTTTGATAAAATGTGTAATAAAAAATATGTTGAAGTAAAAATAAATTTCGAAGGTCAAAATGGGACTTGATGAATTCGAGTTGTAAAAGATGACTGATAGACTTCTTATACAAATCATAAAAATAAAATTGAGTTCTCAATTACATTCGTTCAATCTCATACTCGAATTTAGTCAAACATATCATTCTCGTGATTCGAGAATTACTCTTTGCCCCTTGTTTGGTTTAGATAAAAGTCAATTTTTTAATAAATTTGATGGAACGTGTGATTGAAAAGTCTTGAAGTCCATAAAATGTACGAATAAAATTAATTGTTAATTTTAACTTAAATTTTAATTCAATTTTTAAATTGAATCAGACGGGGCTTTATAAAATTTTTCGTCATGGTTATACCACTCCACGGACAATTTACTAGCTGGGTTAGTTGGTTTTCAACCTGGGCCTTACTAAACAGGCCTAGTCCAATTGTGGAGCTTGTACCTAATTGGGTTGGTGGACCAAAGACTAAAAGTGGGCTAAATCTCTCATTAACTAAATATGGGCTTTCAAGTTATTGGGCAGCGTAAGCAAATGAAGCTGGTTGTCTTCTGACTAGGCCCAGCCCAGTTAGCATCTCTTGTGCTACATAATAATGCATACTTGTTCGGGAGAGCTTAAATTAAAATTTAATTAACAAGTCCGAGAAAATTGGTAGATAAAAGGTGAGTAATAAGTTGTGGATCAATAGAATGTGGAGATAGAAAGTAAGTTTATCAGCTTAAATTATAATTTAAGCTTTGCCAAACATATCTTAATCCTGTAAAAGAGGCACTTACATGCTATTAATGCATAATTTTTCTAAAACAATTATTTATTTTTTATCGTGGGACGGGCAGTTGTCACCGCCATTGTTATCTTGTTCGTGAAAAAATATGATTTATAGTTAATGTAAATCAGGTGGAGACCTTCATAATACTAAAATATCTTTGTATTAATTTGCAACATGATCAAGGTTAAAATTAGAATGTCCTTTTAATGTCAGCTAAATTTTTTAATTTGTGACACCGTTAGCTTTTACCGCTAACACTGAACTATAATATAATTGGATTAGTGTCTATGAGATAGGCATGAATTAACCGTCTAGAGAGAAAAATAACAAAAATGATAACAAATTGTCCAAAAAAAATTGGAGTAGTTGTCGAGACATATACATTCTACTCTATTTGCTCATTTGCGAGTGAGCATGGGAATTCTCACCCACCCTTCTCTTACCTCCACCCTCTATAAATATAGAATCAATAGACAATTTTAAGATGACTTCTCATGGATGTACGTTTAGTGAAAACTCTACCCATTAAATTTCTTTTAAATAGTAACTATCGAGTTTGACTTGAGCATAGGATCGTTTTTAGCTACCATATGCTCTTTCTTCATTGATCGAACAGTCTAACACGTGTCGAGTATGTAAGCTCGCTAAAGTTGATTTGTTTTGCTGACCAAGAAGTCTAACCAAATTTTCGATAAAGTAAATCCTCATAACATGTTCTATGTTGGGTTAAAAACATTTTTCGACTGTCTTATTCGGTTTATTGTAAGACTGGAGAAATTGGTATGTCAGAGCAGGTTACAAATTTCTAGTGATCATGTGCAGGGACAAGAGAATGCGGATAGATCCCCACAGCCAAGAAAATAATTAAATTAAAACAGAAAGGGGGCTCACTTGATTAATCTAAATTATCTTATGTTTCTTCCCATATCTCTGCAGCAGGGCCCTGTATTTATGTATCTGGAAATGGCATCTTCTCTTCATTTAATTACGGTACCACCTTAGACTTATCAGGAATGCCATGGTTTTGTCCGCACTGCACATCTCAGTGCCCAGTGCCCCCTTGAAACTAGTGTTAACAATAGGTGTGACTCATTGTTTATTTTCAGGTTGTTCTTTGCTTCACTCCTCAATCATTGATTAATCTACCAGAAGCTTGTCAAAATTTACATGGATGACTATTCGTCATGTTGAATCACTTTGTCTAAAAAGATAAAAATAAAAAAAAATAAAAATTACATTGCAGTCCCATAAACAAATCAGGATAATTTTTCGAAATACACAACGTTTTTATAATCTACATCCTTTTGCACTTGTTTAATATTTATAATCAAGAAAACCATTTTTTTATATACGCACTTTATAGACTCACAGACACTACTCATTTATCGAACACTTATCTCTATATATTTACAATTTAAAATGATTTTATAAAACTCCTAAACATTCTTTTATTTATTCAAGTCATGTATTTGACACTTAGTGATCACATTCTGCAAGGAAAGTTATAGTAGTGATTTTATAGGGTGAATTCTACATTACTCGAAAATATCAAAGAAAATAAAAGAAGTTAAATTTAAACAGTGTCGACCCTGACTTTACGCAATTGCTTATGGCCCCATATAAAATACAATTTTGCTTGGTATACATCATGGTTGATAGTTTCTTTAACATCGTGTGAGTTGACACATAATTTTGTCATTGATTTCAACAATACTTAAAACAATCAATAATCTCGATTTTGACACCTCACACAATGTCAACAAAGACGTAGAAAATAAATGTACAAATATCAATCTATAATATATTAAATATCACGTCAAGTGAATCATTTTCTGAATGATTATAGTTCTACTACAATTCAATTATTTCAATAATACTTACTTTTCAACATTTAATTAATTTATAAATTGTAATAAAAACTACAAAAATCCTTGTTCATGCATGTATTCTTTATTCTTAATTAATTAACATTCATGTTCATTTAATTAATATTAATTACAATTTTACATTCACGTCCATGTTCTTGTTACTAGTTCTTAATTAATTAACATTCGCATTCATTTAATTAATTTTAATTAGAATTTCACATTCAAGAATGCGGTTTATTATTCATGTCCATGTATATTAATTAGCATCTAATTTCACTTAATTAGAAATCAAATTATATTCATTTAGTATAAATGATTTAACATTCATTGTTATGTAAATATCTCTTGGTATTAATTCTAAACTAATTAATATTTACGTTAATTCATGTATCGTATTTGTCATTCATTTTCATTTTTGCATTTAGTTGTAATTCTAATACTCACATTCAACCATGCATTTCACTATTTAAGTGTGTGTATAATAATTAACATTTATTTACATGGACTTGCATTTCTCTCCTATTTACATTAAAATGGTAAATGGAGAGTCAAATATTAATTTCACAACACTTATAAAATATTTTCGAATAACGTGCAACGCACGTTCAACTCTGACTAGTTTTATAAAATATGCCTACTAAGGCTTCAAATATTTCAAGGGTGGCAAGGACCAACCCTTTGAATCTTGTTTATCCCATTCTTGTAATACATGCTTAAGTCCCCATTTGATGTAGATTAAATCAGACTTTTAGTAGATTTTGATTAAAAAAAATAATGAAATGTATGATTGAAAAAATTGTGGGTTCCATGAAATATAATTAAAATTAATTGTTAAGTTTCACTTGTAATTTTTAACAACTTTTAATCTACACTAAGGAATGTGAAGTATGTTAAGATTTAAGATTCTAACTTAAAAATGTCAACATTATTAAGATGAGTAGCCCGAACTTTTATAAATTGATCTATGTTTTCATTTTTATTCGATGTGAGATTTTATCCCTTAAAATGCATCCGCAAAATGGTGGCTCGTTTGAGCAGACCAATCTTGAAATTCGCGTGCTTAATTTTTTTGAATCTTAATCGAATCGAATTACTTGTTGGAACTTAATGGGCTCTGATACATATTAAGATTTGATGTTCCATTTTAAAAGGTCAACCTTATTAAGATGAGTAGCTCAAACTTATAAAATGATCTATGTTTTTCATATATGAAATTTTATCCCTTAACAATGTTTATCCTAATTGCGTCTGTGAAACACGAGGGTTTATGGACCATTTTGCTACCAGAATTTCAAGGGCAGCATGCTAGCAGACTAACAGCAAAATCGTGATCCTAATATCAACTCTATCCAATTAGAGCAAGCATACAACGGGAAAACAGCCTCAAATAGTCAAATTCAAATGGCTCCCATAACTATCAGTAAGACGTTATTAGTCATTTTTCAAAATTTTAATTTCGATAAAACTATTGAGAATTAGAACCTCCAATTCTACCCTCAAAAGCAATAAAAATAAATAAAAATACAAGAACGCGCAAGATTTGTAGAGGTTCATTTTGATGCATTTTTTTAGACAAAGATTCCTTTTTTTTTTCTTTTGTTGGTTAGTGAGATTGCATTCTCTTTCATCGTACAATAATTCACTATAATAAAAAGAAGTTTATAATAGAAAATCATTCACCCTATCTTTTTTTAATTTCTCTTTTAATGATATGACAACTCTTTTTTGAGGTCGATATAAAAATTTCATCAAATGTGTGTGTCATATCCTATGAAGAAAGAGTCACATGGGCCCCCGGGCAAATCTCCCAGTGGCAAAGGGGAGGGCGGTTAGGGCTCAGCGCGGTACTGTGCAGAATTCGATTCCCCGCAAGGTGGAATTAGCTCAGCGTGGTAGTGTGCAGAGTTCGATTCTCCGCAAGGTGGAGTAGGCTTTGTTGCAAGCGGGAGTTACCATATGGTTAATAGCCCAGGCCTATCCAAAATCTCTCCACCTTGGCTCCTAGGAGGCACATTCTGCGATTTACCTCCTCCATAATGGCTCAGGGCAGGGTCGGTGGAGGGCCCTCAAGGTTTTGGTTCAACCTTTTAAGAAAGAGTCACATGGAATGCATAGGTGCACGTGACATGAACAACGTTGGGTGACTTGAATCCAATGAAGGAGGAAGATATTTCCAATATGGTTGGGTGTCTATTGGATCGGGTCGGGTGGGTGGCTGGAAATCAAATCAAATCAAATCAAATCACCCTTTATTTTCCATTAACTTCGTACATGTACATGCACCAAACGGAACGGGAGTATGGGCGGTGGGGAATCCTCTAAGATAAACACCTAGTGCACCAATTCACAATCTTGCTGATGTGATGGTCCACGTGTAAAGCAATAAATCATTGGAGGTTAGTAGGACCCACATAGATAACTCACCCGCTTTTCTTGTCCTCAATAAATGTAACATCCCTCTCATTTTCAATTATCAATTTCTCCTTTTCTTTTTTGAGATGAGTTTTCCTTGACTTCTTGCTTTTTTCAGTGGCTAAGAAACAAGAGAATATTATGGGTTGTTATCTCTGTGTTTCAATTTTAAATTTTTAGTTTTATATTTTTTAGTTTTTATTTTGAGATTGTTGAAAATGTGTTCTTTTTGACATTTTGAAATTTCTTTTGAAAACACTCAAAACGTGTTTTGAAAATTTTGACTTGATTATAACTGAAAACACCCAAAACGTTTGTCTTTTTGAGTTTTCTTTGTAAATTTTTAATTTTTTTTCAAAAACGTGTTTTTGAAAATGGAAAAGAGAATGCGTTTTCATTATTTTGAAAAATAAAAAACAGAAAACAGCTTGAAAATGGTAAAGAGAACTGACCCTTACATTTTAAGTGTAATTCATAGAAATTCACCACATATCATATAAAGTTAGAATTTTAGTGATCGAGAGCGATTCATTTATCAAATTGTTAATAGAATAAATTGAAAATGAAGATATTCAGATATGTAAAGATCGTATTAGAATTCAATATAAAAAGATGCTATCAAATGAGAATAAATTGAGAGGATGACAACATCAAGATGTGTTCTCAAAAACAGAAAATGTCTTCGATCAATTATAATGATATTTTCTTGGAAGATTAGATTAGAAGAAATGGGTAGTCAAAATTATTTTGACGTGTTGATTAGAATGTATAACTACTAGGGATAAGGCAAAATTAAGGAAGACATAGCTCAAGTAGTTGAAAACGTTTGACATATACTTGAGATGTTCATGTTAGGGATAGACACAATCAACATGAGTACATGATATGTTTGTTAATCATTGCTTTCAATGATAATTTGATAAAAAATAAAAATAAAAATTGTTCACCAAAGTTGGACCTAAAATATTGAAACTAATATTTTATCGTTGACACTATGAGACTGTTTGACGAAGTTTTTTGATAAAATTTTTATAATATTTTAATAAAATTCGATGAAAATATGTAGTAGAAAACTTGATAAAAGTTATAAATCTCACGAAATGTGTAATTATAATTATTTGTCGACTTAACTTTAAATTTTATCCAAATTGCAATTTTTTTTTTTTTTTGTGATGTAATAACTTATCATGATTAGACACCAATCTTGCTATATTTTTGCCATTATCCATTAATTAGATTCACTATAAGTATGCTCTAGATATTAGAATGTTTCTACAATCATTTTACTAATATTATTAATTAGTTCAATAATTAATTACAACGGGAAAATCATTTATGATCTTGACCATCTCAAATTATTGAAAATAAATTATGATGTCCTCGAAAAGCATGTACAGACTATTTAAATGCATTAATGTTATTTTATTTGAGTGACTAAAATAAGATTATTATTATAATAAAGGGGTAGTTGTGACCGTTTACTCACCTTAAATAATTGTTACTTTTTCACTATTTATGTATCTTTTAAAGAGTATCACTTTTACACAAAATAGTGCTTTGTTATTATTTATTACAGTAAAAGATATTAGAGGCTAGAGTGGAATAATAATAATAATAATAATATTAATTAATACTTAAGGATGTAAAGAATTTTTTGTTATATAATTATACTAAAATATGTTACAACACAATATATAATATAATATCCAACACAATATTAAAGTATTTATTTTCGTGGGAAGAAATTGTGGTGGCACGACGTGAACTACAATTTAGACCATAAATAATTTCAACTTTACCACAAGACCAAGAAACGACTTAGAAACACTGGTGTATTGATAGCACGCTTTCGTACGTTGAGAACATCGAACTCAAATGTACATCAATGATAACCAGCTTGATTACAACTTATAAATTTAGTCAAAATTAAAAAGTAAAGATTAAAAGTCAATACGACATTTAGGAAAAAAGTAGAATTATTAGGAGCCATAAAAAACAAGTCAATTGCTGTGTGTATCTATATATCCATAAAGAAATGGGGAGCCCTACCCATGCGATCTTATGTCGCTCCCACTACCTCTCTACACCAGCTCTGAACATGCACTCCTTTTCCACAAAAAAAAATGGAGAATCTTGTGTTACAACAGAAACAAAAGTGATTTCAATTATTCAAGAATTGAAGTTGATTTACTTTATAAAAAAAAGATTTCAACGGACTTCTAATTAGCTTATAAGGAAGGTTTGTGTCAGTAACTTTGCCAAGGCACGATCCCACTTTACTTAGTAGGGCTTGAAAGGATAATAAGCGGAATAAGTACATTTTAAAATAATTATTGTTTTACTAAATGAATAATAAGTGAAAGGACGTTAATACCTAACTAAAAAAGAAGCAAAAATATTTTAAATTTATCTTTGACAGTATGAACTATGGAGTATAATATCAAGATAAGCTAAAATGAAATCATGAACACAATACCAATATAAGTTGACATTAAGTTAAGCCAAACATGCTCGACATTGAACCATATAATAGGTGCATAGTGTCTACCTAGGAAGACAGACATGGGATAATATTTGTGCTGGGCCGGAATTAGGATCAAATCCTGTTGTGGTAGGATAACATATTAAAATTATGAGATATAATAATTTTAAAAAATAAAAAATAAAATCAGAAGATAATTTTGTTGAAACTAATTTTCTCAAAATTCAGAACAGGCCAAATGGAACAAGAATAAACAGAAGAATTTAAGAATCAGATAACTTTAACACCTGTACGATAAAAATCAGTACACATTTAACTTTTGTAAAGCCTTACAGTTTTATTTAGTTATTTATTTTTTCCTAATCAAATTTTTTGCTAAAAGTAGAACGGAACGCATGGGATAGTATTGCCAAAAATAATAATAAAAATAATCTTTCTTTTTAGTATTTAATACTATCGAATCTAGTCAATATTAAGAAACGGTCTGCTTCTGTTCTCGTAGAAGAGTTTCCTCACATGTTTATGAACCTATTTGACCGTACATTTGAAAAGTCAGTAGTTGTTTTTCAATATATTTGGATAATTTTTTTTAAAGTTCTTTTTCTTATTATAAAATTTTGTAGGACAAGTTAGCCTAGTATATCTTTCTCAAAAAACTATTCTACAAAAAATAGAAATAAAAAGAGAAGTTCTTTCAAATGGGCCGTGCTCCTGTTTTCATAGAAGAATTTTCTGACAAAGCCCTCTTGATTAACTTTCTCTATATTCTCTTCTAAATAGAAGAAGTACTTTCAACAAATTATTCGAACAGATAAAAAATAACTTCCTATAAACAACTTTTGATTTTAAAAATCATATCATACGAACTCTAAATATGCTCTAAATTTATAGAGTAGAATTAAAATTTGAGGTATTTCATCTAAGAGCTTAAAACAAATTCATTTGATGTCAAATTTTGAAGTAATTCAGCCTATTCAGGTAAGAAAAATGCTATGAGTACCCGGGAGTTTACACTCCCGTTGATGTCAAATTTTGAAGTAATTCAAGTAAGAAAAATGCTATGTGTACCCGGGAGTTTACACTCCCGTGTACACTCCCCTCACAAGGTAGAAGGGGGCCCACGCCTTGTGAGGGGCGGGTAACCGGGCGTGTAAACGGCCGAGTACAAATAGCAAAGCCCTTCAGGTAATGGCAATGGATAGAACTGTCTTGTCTAAACAGTAACAGTAACAAAGTAAAAAAGCTTAAAATCAACAATGCAAAAAAGAAATCGAAAATATGAAATTATACCCCAAAAAAAAAAAAAACTGACGAATTGAAAATATGAAATAAAACTGACAAATACTGTCTATTTTTGTACTTAAAAAGTTTAGTGTTGAACCATCGGCCACCTTCCACTTCTAATTTGCAAGCCTTTCGCCGCCTTCTTCGAGCCCCTATATTCTCTCTATATCTGTATATTTTAAAGAAACAGACTTCTCGCTTAAAATCAAGTGGCTAGCTGGTGAAGATTATACTTTTCACAAACAAAAGAGCTGTATAATACATTTGGATTAGCAAAATCTTTGATGGGTTCAAGAAAAATCATCATTGGCCGCAGTGAGAAAGGGAAATACACGGAGAAAATCTTGGAAGATTTTTCGGTATTGGAAATTTTTCTCAATTAAAGTTTGCATCTTTTGGGAGTTATGAACGGATTACTGGTGACAGCTTGTCTTTTCTGTGAGCTAATTTGAGATGTCGGTTCTTTTTGTGTTTCTTAAAGTATACTTTACTTTGTGGTGAAGGGATTAAGTTAAAGAACAGTGGGTTTTTGATAAATTAGGAAATCTCATGTGGGTTTATCTCTTAATGATTGAGTTTGAATAAAAAAGATTGAATCTTATATATAATTAAACAATTTCAATTTGATAATTTCTTTAGATAGACTTAACGAATTGGGTTTTGACTGGAAATTAATAATATTTTTACTCCTGTTCTGGATTTTATATATTTTTATGGATTAAGACGTTACTAATTGAAGCCTACTGCTTACATATATATATAATATTTATGCTTATATCTTTCTCCGATCCATATTTTTATACATATCCTGATATTCAGCTGGAAAATTGTCATGTAGCATAACGTTTTATCAATTATCGATGTCCTGAGTTTTGTAGGTGTTCAACTGAATGTCACTATGTCAGTAGTGCTGTATTGGTGTAATTAATTCGAGTTCATCCGGCCCTTGAGAAGAGTTGTTTTGACTGTGGATCTTGGAAAACACACAGTATAATGGGATAATATACTCATCTTTACAAAATTTCAGCAATTCTAGGTTCCAATTGTATGAATTTTCCATCATGCCCCTCTCCGAGTTTCTGAGAATGGTTAGAGGGAATCTGGATTATGGTGAGCAGAACAAACGCCAAAATGATATCCCTTCTCGGTGAGCTTACTTGTGCTGTATTTTTCGTTTTTCTTTACCCTACTCTGTTTGACGAAATGCATAAGTTTGTAATTGTATAGTTGATTTTTCGGTATATAAATGTGATATAGTAAGTTATTGGTGGATTTGCATGCAGAGCTGAGAACGAGTTAGTTGAGCTAGTGTGGGAGAATGGCCAGATTGTGATGCAGGGTCAGTCTAGTAGAGGTACAAAAGGCCCTTCCATTCACAATTTACAATCTCACGTGCCAAGAGTTCGAGATTCAGGTATTGGAAATTCCACCACATCAAGGATTGGAAAGTTTGGTGGAGTTGAGTCTATGTTGAATGATATTTCACCTATGGTGCCCTCAGGGGAACTGGATGTAAGACAAGATGATGAAATGGTTTCTTGGTTAAATTATCCCATAGATGATGCTTTACCGCAAGATCACTGTTCTGAACTCTTACCTGAAATATCTGGAGTTACGGTTAATGGAATGTCTGCCCAATCTATCTTTGCAACTAACAAGAGAAGTACTTTTGACCGGTCAGAAAGTAATTTACATGATAATGGGAATGCAACGAAGGTTTCTTCTTCTAGAGCTCGGCTTTCGTGTCCATGGCTGCCTCAGCAAGGCCAGACGCCAGATCCATCCTTAGGATCTGGAGTTTCAGATATTATTAGCACTAATACGAGTAACGTTCCAGATGCTATATTTGGAAACTCAGCCCGAGGTCAAGCAATTGGAAATTATTCTAACAGTGTAAAGAGGGAGAGACGGAATATAGAGATGCCAATTAGTAGTTCAAATTTGTTGAACTTTTCCCATTTCTCAAGACCAGCTGCTCTTATCAAAGCTAACCTTCCGAACACTGATGGAATGCCTATTTCAGGGTCATCAGGCGTGAAAAGGATGGAATCTAACGAGAAAGGTTGTGCTACCAATAGCAGCAATCCTGTCAAATCCACACTCTTTAAACGGTTAAATAGTACAGAAAAGGATATTGATGTCCATTTTCCATCTACTATGGTATGCAACGAGCTTGATTCAGGACAACCAGTATCTAAGCCACCCAAGGAGTCGAAACTTGCTGAAAAAGCGGAGGGTTTACCCCGAGAAACTTTTGTTAAAAATCACAAGTCTTTGATTCCAAGTAATGCTCCTAATGCAAGCAATGGAGTTCCAGATAGTGAGAAAACCATTGAGCCTGTGATTGCTTCTTCTTCTGTAGGATCTGGCAACAGTGCTAATAGAGCTTCAAGCTATCAGATACAAAATTGCAAGAGAAAATTTCATGAAAATGAGGAGTCTGATTGCCATAGTGATGTATGTATGTGGAACAAGCACTGTTTATAATGTCTTGTTATTGTTTTTTTTTTTTTAAATAAAAAAAATTATTATACCATTTTATATGCAGGATATTGAAACTGAGTCGATCAGTGTTAGAAAAACAACTTCTGCTCGAGGAGGTACCGGTTCCAAGAGAAGTCGAGCTGCAGAAGTCCACAATCTTTCTGAAAGGGTGAGCAATAAAAATTCAGAACAGATTACGTTAAATGTGTTTGTGGTTGTTCCTTTTTACAATATACATTGATCATCCCACTTATGGCATGTGTAAACAGAGGCGAAGGGATAGGATCAATGAAAAAATGCGTGCATTACAAGAACTCATACCCAACTGCAATAAGGTAATATTACAGTGCAACGAATGATGATTTCTTAGTGATTTGTAATTAAAAGCTGAAGCCTTCCAGGTTAAAGCATCAATTAAGAGCTAAAATTGAGTGAAGTTAAATTTGTGAATTGTTTAAGTTCTTCCTCCAACAGATTTTTAGATTTCATCCTATGAATTTCTGAACATCAGAGTAAATCGTGCTGACAACTGTTTCCTTTTCCTCCATTACAAACAGGCAGATAAAGCTTCAATGCTTGATGAAGCCATTGAATATCTCAAGACCCTTCAACTTCAGGTACAGGTAATGTGAAGCTTCTCAAGTGATCTTTCGTAGTATTTTTCCTTCCAATCAATTGAATATTCTCCTTTTAAGTTGTCTTACTTTCCAATTTTGTTCGTCCAAGTACAGCACGAATAGAGAGAATTATATTCTATTGAAAAATGACACAAATTTATTCATTTTAATTAATATTGTTTGGGTATATTTTTGTCGAACAATTACAATCCCAGCACATTCCGCTTTGTGCAGATTATGTCAATGGGAGCTGGGTTCTGTATGCCACCAATGATGTTTCCCACAGGAATGCAACACATACATCCTGCTCACATGCCTCATTTCTCACCCATGGGTGTTGGAATTGGAATGGGAATGGGTTTTGGGATGGGTATGCTAGACATGAACGTTGGAACTCCTGGATGTCCTATTTTTCCAGTACCTCCTATGCAAGGATCACATTTCTCTTCTCCAATGCCAGGGTCCACAAATTTTCCGAGAATTGCTGGTTCTAACCAACAGGTATTTGGGCATCCTAGTCATGGACTTCCCGGCTCAGTTCCACAGGCGCCCTTGGTTTCTTTACCCGGTCACCCACCAATAAGTTCTGCCATGGGTTTAAATACCTCAACGAGTGGAGGTCACATGAATGTGCCTAGTACATCTCTGACCACAAACTCTGACAATCCAATTAGAAACAAGAATTCACAGCTGATGCACAATGCTGAAGCTAGCTGCTCAATCGACCATACACCTAATAAGGTTTGTTCTTGTTACATGTTTTCTCTCATTCTACATATTTTCAGACAAGTCGTCTCTAGGTCAGGAAACTTTTCTCAAAAATAAAAATTGTAGTGGAATTTGAGTACTGTCAAACAATGATGCATGAAATTCTTGTTGGTTATTTGATGAGCATTGCATAAATAGCTATGTTATCCTATACCTTGGCTATGTTAAAACTTGTTCCCTCTTTTGAGTTTGTAGTTTTCGTACCTTTTTGGTTTCTCTTCTCTGAATTTCAGATGGACCGAGCAGAAGCGGGTATAGGATAGTTCACAGAAGAGAGAGTGATAGATAACAAGAATGAAATTAATCTAGTATTAGACTTAGCATGAATTCTTGAATCTCAGTTCTCAAGTCATTAAGTGACTATTTTTTCTTGTCACTAACTTATTGCTTGATCATTACCATTAATGCCTGAAATTTTTGCATTAGAATATGGCAAAATGGGTAGTTTTACCCTTTTTGCTAGAGCGTGAGTGACATGGCATAGTGTCGAACATAGAAGGAAGTAGTCTGCAATTAGGCTAGTTCATCCAAGTGAAATTCCAGTTGACTATTCTTCTTCTGCTCCTCCTCCTCCTCCTCCTACAATTGCGTAACAGAATTTTTCCCTTACATTGAATGAACAAAGCATCATTATGCACAATTTAATCGATCTTGGAAGATTCTAGTTCAACTGTTTTTTCTTGGAGAGTTCTAATTCTGTTTCCATCTTCATTTTGTCTTACCCCATTTAACTATCTTTCCACTTCAGCTGCAAGCAACAAATGATGTTCTACACCAACCTGCCAAGGTGCAAGAGAATAAGCTAGGACCGGATGTTAGTGTGAGTGCAGATGCTCCCCCTACCAATGCAACTAACATTAGCGCAAAAGACGGTTAGCTCATTGCACAGTCCCTTGATTTACACGCACGCTGCAGTTTATTTATAGTCAGTTAAATCTAGAGTTTTTATGCCTACTCAGGTTGTGATTAAATATTGTTGATGCCCATGGAAGGGACCTGTCTCGTTCGACAGTATCTCTCAGTTCTGTTCCAGAAAACTTATGGCAGTAGTTATGAATACAAGGCTTTTATAGATTGTTGAAAGAGGTGAAAATATAACAACCATATTCATTTCTGAATTTGAACTCCAGGACTGGACTGTAAACTACAAATTCACAGGTTTTGCTATAATTATGATCTGCCTCCTTTTAGTATGTATATCAAGGAACATGACTCGTGGGTTGTATCAGTGATAGAAGAGTAGAACTATGCAGATGTATTTAAATATGTATCAGCAATTTTAACACAATCTTCAGATTTTATAAACACATCTTCATATTTTAAAGGATCTTTTACTCTCAAAGAGTATGCAAGTGTACAAACTTTTGGATTGAGACATTTTAGATGCCATGCATAATGATCTCCATAAGGTGTAAATGTAGCAATTTTTTTTAAAAAAAATTTTAGTTTTTTTTAATCATAGAAGATCTTTCTATGAGTCAAAAAGTTGTTGAATTTATTGCACATGCTGTGCAACCCAATTATTGCATACTTCTTTGGTATAGATGCTCTTCATGTCAAAGAAAACCCCCCTTGTCCTTTTGGTGCAAGTCTTTTTGGGAAAGGATGGCATTTCTGTTGTACTCGTCATGTTATTTTTCTATTCTTGAATGATATGCTCTTCTGCCAAGTTGACTACTCCTTTCCAAAAGAAGATGCATTTTTTTTTACTTTGTGATCATTGATTATGTTTTGACCAGTTGCCACCTTCTGCATTAGGGTTATAAAAGCTTATGGCCTCATTGAGTTCAAAAGTTTCTGAATCTATCCTTGATTGTTCTTTAACTCGAAGTCTTCATATTACATTACTAGAAAGAATACGAAACCCAATTGACGTATTACGTGATTATTCGGTACAGTAGTATGAACGAGATTTTAAATTTCTTTTTGCTATTAATTATTTTTTTTCCATTTTGATCGACATTGTGTATTAAACATGCATTCATAGTAAAATTTGGGCAATAATGTACTAAAAAAATATTGCCCTATTGTGAGGGAGACGACCTTTTACAGCAAGTCAAATTACTCTTTGTTATCTGACCAATGAATTCAATATAACCATACCATATTCAAAGGGGTAGAGAAATGGTCCAAATGGAAATGCTGTCAGAAATTACACACCACCACTAATACAAATGTAACAGAACTGTGTATATACACTACCAAACAATAAATTAAATAGCTGCTTGCATCAATACACAGCCAAATAATAACCTTACTCAAAAGAAACAGCTTCCTATCTTGCACGGTATTCAGCAAAACGCTAATATACCTAAGGCGAACCAACAATAATAACACAACTTTTACAAACCATTACCAGTGATTGCTTCATCATCTTGATTATGTTATCTGATTGCTTTTTTTGAGTAGTCTTCATCGGTACCTCTTCTTTGGGCACATCTTGGGTTGCTTCAGTATCCTCTATTTTGGGTTTGTCTTCAATTTTCTTGACCTCTTTAGTTTCTTCTTCAACTAACTTTTTTTCGAATAGAGAATCTTTACAGGTTTCGGCAGAAGCAATAATCACGTCTTTCTAGCTTCCAGTGTCAGCAACTGATTCAATGTCTGTGGAAGTAACTTTTCCACATCTTTTTCTTAGGTTTAGTCTGGTTCAGCCAATTCCTGGTCTACAACACATTTTTCTTCATTCTCATCTTCCGCTTAGGAGTTCAGTTCCTACTTCAGTCTTTATAGGGTCTACTTTTTCTTTCGACATTCCCTCTAGCACATCGATTTCATTTACAGATTCCTTCTCTTCATATCCAACATCACTCTTTTCGGTGGGAGAGACTTCCACTTTTTTGCTTCTGACTTGAGTTACTAGAACATCTGGCTTCACTTCATCTGAAAATTCTTCCCCAGCCTATCAGTTGGAATTTCAACCTCAACTTTTTCGGCTGACTCAACTGCTGGAGGTCGTTTATCTGTTAATTCAGTAACTTCAGATTTCTCTGCTGGTTTCTCCTCTGCTAAAAAAGCTGGTTTTGAAATTTCTTCACCTTTAGACTCTTCTGAAACTTCTACTTGATCTACTGATGTCGATTCAGGCACATCAACAATCTTTGACGTCTCCAGCTTTTCTTCAACGAACTCTACTTTAGATTCCACCTCCATTGTTCCAGTTGTTTCAGTTTCCAATTTCCTCTCCAACTGACGTTTAACGTCATTAGTTGTTGATTCTGAAATGTTGGCTGCATCTGGTTCAGGCACTGTATCTTTCGTCACTTCTGAATCATCTTTAACGGGAGCTTCTGCTGAGGGAGTATCCTTACTTTTCTTTTTTTTAATTTCAGTGGGAGGCTGCTCAACCGACTTATTTAAGGGTCGGTTCTGATTCAGCCAAGCAACGGCCTCAACTGTTGTTGGTTCAGCCACATCAAGAATCTCTGGCACCTCCTTTGGCTTTTCTTCAACAAACTCCACGTTGAATTCGACCTCTGGCTTTTCATCATTCCCAGATTCAGACTTCTCCTCTGACTGGCATGTAACGTTCTCAGGCATTGATTCTGAGATCTCAGGTGTATCAGGTTCAGGCACAGTATTCTTAGCCACTTCCAGCTTCTCTTCAGCACAATGTTCAACTATAGGAGTATGTTAGATATTTATACAATAAATATAATATGTGAAAGAAATAATTAATTCAAGTGAAGTGCCCAACTGGTGAAAATTGTGGAATTTGTGTGGGAGGTCGGGGGTTCGAGTCACGCCTCACGCATTACAT
>CAIGRP010005184.1:0-15760 GCA_903798385.1 Fraxinus cuspidata
ATAATCTTTAACGAGATTATTACGCTAAGAACTCGGGTAACGTGACACGCCTAGTTTTTAAGAAATCAATTCCATATATATATATATATATATATATATATATATATATATATATATTATAGCAATCAATTTTTTCTAGTTGCTAATCTTTGGTCGACGGAGCCAATATTTTTTGTAGTGATACAAAAAAAGGGCTCCAATGACCAAAAAAAATTGGTTGCTATAAGAGTCGAGGGAATGATACTTAGATTAAATACTTATTACTCGAGTGAACGACACTTTCTTTACTACTTTATTGCTTGGCGGCTACTTTATTATTATTTTTTTGAATTCTTCAGTTCTTCATCTTCAATTTTCAATCAATTTACGAGATTAAACGTTTACTCGAATTGAAAAACTACATGAGACCTATGTCCCGTGCATTTTTTGCCCATTTCAACGACCACTACATGTTGTTACTGGATATTTATCTGCCTTCGGTGACCATTCAGTGGTTATTGGTGTGAACCTTTAGCAATCAATATCAAATAGTTGCTGAAACACATGGCGGGATATATCCCGCACATTTTTTTGCCTGTTTCAGCGACCAGTGAATGTGGTCGCTGAATATTTTCTGCCTTCAACGACCATTCAGTAGTCTGGTGTGAACTTCAGCAACCAGTATCAAATGGTAGCTGGAACATATAGCAGGATATGCATGCATTTTTATGGCTGTTTCTGTGACCACTTCATGTGGTTGCTGGATATGATCTGCCTTTAGTGTGCGACGCTTCATCAACCTACCTTCAAATGCACTTAACATTGATATAATAATTTCTTGTAAAAATTTTACCGGTTATAAAAAGTGACCACGTATTGGTCTCTGGTTTTGTGAGTCCCACGAAATATGTGGATAAAAAATTAGTTGATTGATTATAAATAATTTATAAATGAAAGCCGATAAGGACGGATAGTTTTCAAAGCTCATACAAAAAATATATTCTTAAGTTTCATATTATGAGATAAATATGCTAATCGATTTGGTTTAGTTCCATTAGGAATGGACCACAGAAATTCGAAACCAAACTGATTTATCCAAGTTTCATTGTTGGTTCTTCTGATTTCAATTATCAATTAACAATCAAAAAGTTAAACTGCCATAAATTTATTATTATTATTTTTTTTTTGTAGTCTAGTAGTCTGCAAAATTGGAGTGCACTATATTCAATTGATGAAAATAAAGAAGATACAATTTTTAACCAATTAAAAATGGCCCCAAGTGCTACACAGACCGGCGCTTAGCATCATTAGTGTTAGATAACATTATTCATCTAGATACAGATGAAATATGGACCAAAAACTGAATATATCCCCCAAGATTGGTCATCATTGTCATGTGTTATTTTTTTCCTATTTATTCAAAGTTAAACATTATTTTGAACCATACATTCATAATTACAATTCATTTTCTATCAACACATTTCGAAAGACTTTATATATATATATATGTGTGTGTGTGTGTGTGTGATGTGATCCAAATTTCATGTTATTTGTGTTTGTAAAATAAAAGAAGTCTAAGGAGTTTGGGTTTTTAAGAGTCAAAATTAATGAAGATCAAATTTTAACAAGGATTGGGAGTTTGGCTTGAAAATGGACTTTGAGATGAAGAAAAACACTTTGGAACGGAAAAAGAAGAAAAAAGAAATAGAAGGCACGACGCTGCGGCGCTGGTAGGGGCGTCGCGCCGCCGGTGCCTTTGGTTATTATAGATGACCCGGCGCCGAGGTGCCAACGAGGTATTTTAGGACTTTGGTGAAAGAAATATTTTCGGATTTTAGGACTTCTTCTTCTTTTTCTTCATATATATATATATCTTTGTTGGAGTTCTAGAGTTATAGATGAAGAAAAAGAAGAAGAAGTCCTAAAATCCGAAAATATTATATATATATATTGTATCTTCACACATGATTATTCAACAACATATTGAGAGTTAGAGAGCTTACATTTCAATTGAGAGAATTAAAATCTTGATATTATAAACACAATTACTATTGATTTTAGTGGATTTCCACATAAATCTTAGTGTTTGTTTTTTTCTTATTTATTTCATTATCGTCATTTTCTTGCGATCTAAAATTCATAACAAGTGGTATCAGAGTGAGGTTGATTATTCCGCATGGCGACAATGAAATATGATATTCAGCTGTTGGATAGAAACACGAGATTTACCTTATGGCAAGTGAAGATGCGAGTGGTTCTGGCGCATATGGATTTGAAGGAAGCCTTGTTTGGCTTGGAAATGATGCCTGCTACCTGGATGCAGGATGAAAAGCAGCGTAAGAATCGAAAAGCCTAATCACAAATTCATCTATATATTTCAAATCAAATTCTTTAGGATGTTCTAAAGGAGAGAAGTGCTGCTATATTGTGGTTGAAGTTGGAGAACTTTACATGACAAAGAGCTTGATTAGCAATCTACACTTGATACATCACTTGTATGCTCACCGAATGTTTGAAGGTGCGTCATTGGACGATCACTTAGCTATGTTTAAAGAAATCGTGACTAATTTGGAGTCATTGGAAGTTAAGTGTGACGAGGAGGACTTGGCATTGACTTTGTTGAATAACATATTGGTAGAAAAGCAGACTGGAAAGCAGGTAAAACGTCTACGCACAGATAATGATTTGAGTTTTGTTTAGATGAATTCAATAGCTTCTACAGAGCTGAAGGCATCTTGACACACTTGAGAGTGCTTGGAACTCCTCAATAGAATAGTATAGCAGAACGGATGAATAGAACTTTGATGGAAAATGTTCATTGTATACTTTCAAATTCTAGGTAGCCTAAATTTTTTTGGGCTAAAACAGCTACGATAGCTTGTTTTCTGATAACCCTCGGTTGCCATTGATAAAAAGACACCATAAGAGGTATGGTCTAGTAAACCTTCTTGCTATTTTGATTTGAAGATTTTTTGGTGTCTTTCTTATGCTCATGTTGATAATGGGAAGTTGGAGCCTAGGTCAAGAAAATGCATTTTTCATGGGTATAAATCAAGTGTGAAGGCGTATAAATTGTGGTGTTTTGAGATAAGAAATGTCGTTATTGGTAAAGATGTAGTATTTGATAAACTTGCTATGGTTCGTGGTTTACCTCTTGGGGATTCTGATAAAACTAAGGAGCAGAATCATTCAACTTAGTTGGAGTTGGAAATTGGTTCAGAGGAACAATCAGAGGTTGCAAAACAGTCTATTATAGATAAGTTTAGTTCGGGGTTGACGATAATAATATCTTGCCTATTTTGTCTACACCACCAACACCACAGTATTCTATAGCTAAGGATAGACCTCGCAGATAGATTACAGCTCCACAGAAGTATGAGGAAGCAAATTTAGTAATTTATGCATTGAGTTCGAAGACATTGATTCAATTGAGGAGCCTGCTACATATTCAGAGGCAGTTAGTTGCAGTGATTATAGCAGATGGATGATTGCTATGTAGGAGGAAATGGAGTCATTGAGTAAAAATAACACTTCAGATTTGGTGAAATTACCTGAAGGTAAAAAATTTGTTCGCTGCAAATGGGTGTTCAAAAGAATGGAATACACATCAGGGATTGAATATCCTAGATACAAGACTAGAATGGTGGCAAAGGGATACAGTAAGATTCCAGGTGTTGACATTACAGATGTGTTCTCACCAATCGTGAAACATAGTTTCATCTGGCTTTACATGGAGTGGTGACTAAGAATGATTTGGAGCTTGAACAAATGGATGTTAAGACAACATTCTTACATGAAGAACTTGAAGAGAGCATCTATATGCAACAACTAGAAGGGTTCATAGTCTCTGGAAAAGAAGACTACGTGTGCTTGTTGAAGAAGTCCTTATATGGACTAAAGCAGTCATCAAGGCAGTAGTATAAGAGGTTCGATTCATTTATGACTACTCATGATTTCTTCAGATGTAATTATGATAGTTGTGTGTACTTCAGAAAAGAAGATAGTGGATCGACTACATATTTGTTATGATATGTTGATGACATGCTCATAGCAGCCAAAGATAAAACAGAGATCAGAAAAGTGAAGTTTCAACTCAACAAGGAGTTTGATATCAAGGATTTGGGTGCAACAAAGAAGATTTTTGGTATGAAAATCTTGAGAGATAGAAAGGCTGGAAGATTGTATTTGAGTCAGAAGGGGTACATTGAGAAGGTGCTTGAAAGATTTAATATGGTAAATGCGAAGGTTGTCAGTACTCCCTTGGCTGCCCATTCCAAATGATCATCTAACTTGTATTCCTAGTGAGATGAAAACATTGAATACATGTCTCGGGTTTTTTATTCCAGTACAGTTAGTTCACTGATGTATACTATGGATTGTACAAGACATGATTTGGCATATGCAATTGGTGCAGTTAGCATCTACATAGCAAATTCAGGCAAGGAACATTGAAAACAGTGATGTGGATCTTCAAATACTTAAAGGACTCTTCTAATGCTTGATTGCATTTTGGTAGAAATTCAGATGGAGTCATTAGGTATGTGGATTCAAATTATGTAGGGGATCTTGATAAGATGAGATCACTTATAGGGTACATATTTATCCTTGGAGGCTGTATTATCAGTTGAAAAGTTACTTTGCAAAATACAGTGGCTTTGTTTACAACAGAAGCAGAATACATGGTCATTACAGATGCATGTAAGGAGGCTATATGGCTAAGAAGATTGATTGGTGAAATCAGTGAAGACTTGGGCCTACAGTATTCCGTGATAGTCAAAGTGCAATTTTCTTGACTAAGAATCAGATGTTTCACGAGAGGACTAAGTACATTGATTTGATGTATCATTTGTGCATGATGTGATTGCACGTGGTGATATTGTAGTGAGCAAGGTTGATACCAAGGATAATTCTACTGATATGATGACAAAAACACTTCTTATTACTAAGTTTGAGAATTGTTTGAACTTAGTCGGTATTTCTCATTGATTTAATCTATTGAGGCTTGTTTAGAAGATGAGAAATGCTGTTTACTTGGAGATGTGTCTTCAATTCCTTGTGATGAAATTTGTTTCAATGTGGAGATTTGTTGCGGTGTGATCCAAATTCCATGTTATTTGGGTTTGATAGAATAAAAGAAGCGTAAAGAGTTTGGATTTTTAAGAGTACAAATTAATGAATATCAAATTTCATCAAGGATTAAGAGTTTGTCTTGAAAAATGACTTTGAGATGAAGAAAAACACTTTGGAACGGAAAAAAGATGAAAAAAAAGAAACAGAGGCCTGACGCTGCGACGTCGGGCAGGGGCGCCACGGCGCCAATGCCTCTAGTTATTATTGAGGACCCGACATTGCAGTGCCTAGTCCGGAGCCGATGAACCACTAAGGTATTTTAATTCTGTTTTTTCGAATTTTAAGACTTTTTCTTCATATAGAACTCCAACAAAGATATATATATATATTCCACATTGTATTTTCACACATGATTATTCAACAACATCTTGAGAGTTAGAGAGTTTAGATTTCAACTGAGAGAATTGAGATCTTAATATTGTAAACATAATTACTAATAATTTTAGTAGATTTTTCTTCTCCGCCTATGCTTTTTCCCATATTGAGTATATATATACTTTCAGAATTACAAAAGAGTCTCCCACTTTGATGTACTCACAAAATAAAATAAAATAAAAATCCATATGAAGGAAACTTGAGAGTTTCATTTGCTTAAAGAAGTTACAAATCTACAATCACACAGTTACGTACATATGGCATCGATCCCCCAGCTAGCGTTACACAATTCTCATTTAGATTTCTAGCCGACGCCTGTTTATTTACTTATTCAACAAGTACATAGGACTTAATATGTCGCAAAATAAAATAATAAGTTTATTCTGAAATAGCGAAGTTCTTCAATTTTCCCACATTAAATTGTCTCAAACCCTGAAAATCGCAATGTAAAGAAGAAATTAAATGTCAGTGCTACTAGCAAGGAAGAATTGATCAATAAGTTAAATAGAATTAGCATGCACGTTCGCCTACCGAGTATAGTCGATCAAGATTCTTCCTGCATCAGGATTAGCAATGGTGGAAAAGACTTCTTGAGAGAGATCAAGCTGATTATTTCCACATCCTGGGCAAAGATCTACAACTGTTACAGTTACTTCCCTCCCTGTGCAGGGATGTGGTATGCTGTTGGTGCCTCCAGTGCACTTAACCCTGTATCTTCTTCCACAAGCTGCTCCATTATTGTACAATGAAGGGTTGGCTGCTGCTATCACGGTGCCTTTTTCATGGGAGCCATAGCATGCCGATGCTGCATATAGTTGTATTAATTAACTAATTTATCAGAATTTAATCTCTAATTAATTTTAGGTCTCTATTTGTAATTGACTATTCGTTAGACAAAATTAAAATAATGGAGTTGTAATTGAAGTCAAAATAGTTAAGGGTTGATAGCATAGTCCTTGGAGGAGTCAAAGATGTTCAAGAAATCACACATGATCCATGGAATGCAATTAGAAGTCAATTGAATGTCAAAGTGTTGCACAAGTTCCGTTCCAAATTCTCAATCACAAGTTGCATCTCATTTTCACATAGGAAAAATTCTAGTTCGAAACATGCTGATTCTAGAAGAATTGTAGCCCTTTAAGTTAGTTTTTCAATGCACCTTGAATCACCTTAATAGAAAATTGGGAGAAAAAGTCAAGATAAATATATTGACCGCTGTTTAGGGACAGCTTGATGGCCGCCCACTAATTGAACATTTGATAATAGCATATAATTAACACTTGCAAACAAAATACTCCCCCGTCACATAAAGATATGTTTATTTCCATTTTCACAAAGTTTAAGAAAATTTAATTAATACAGTAAAAAACATAAATTTTTCTTACATTTTTTCTTAGTATATCCCAACATTAAATAATTGTTTAAATATGAGTATTTTATATTTGTTGATAGCAAGACACATTTACTAGGAGCATTTTAGAAAACTAAAACAATAACTATACTCTCAATCTGGAATGCTGCCTTGGGACAAATAAGAAAGGAAAGCAAACTTATCTTTATGAAACGAAGGATGTATCTAAATACTTACGAACATAAGGTGGAGTATAGAATGTAGCAGTTCCCGATTCAGCAATTGCAATAGAGGTAAGGCATATCAGTACGCCCACCATCAAAATAACTCGAATTTGGAAGCCCATTTCTCTATGGTTTTCTACCACTGCTAAAAAAGAGTATATGTTTATGGGTATTTTGAAATGCTCATGCCCTTTTATAGAAGCCAAATATTGAACAAGACGATTGTTTCAATGTCAAGCCATTAAACAAATCGTTTGATCAATTCTGCCTTGTAATACCATTTAGTAAGCAGTACTAATTTCCATTTTGCTTCGTACAAGAGACTCTATAATTGTTTAATTGGAAATTTTCCATTTATTAAAGATTATAGAGAAATTCTTGTGGACTAGAGTTAATTTAATTGAAAACCTAGGCATTCCACCATAAATTTTTTTCCCTCCTTTGAAAGAGCTAAATTTTACCAAAAACGGTCATCGCATTTTAATTTCTTGGTATAGAAAATGACTTCCAGTAGGAAGATTTAGGAATAGTTGTTAATTAATTTTTTCGACGGAAAAAATTTACATTTTATATCTCCAGAGTACGTGGCTGGCTGACTCATAACTTCTTATTTCGTTAAATAATTTAAGTTCTTAAAGACCTTTATGCTAATAAGTTCATGTTCCAACAAGACTTATCTTAAAGTGGCAAATGAACTGGATGAAGAAGAACTCGTGATGCTGCAGTAGTATTCTCATCACAAAATCTACTAGCATAAAATGGTACGTACTTTATGTATGACGTGGTTCGATATAGTCTCACTTAGTCGTGTGGGGTTTCATTAGATCGAACTCTATCCGTGCTGATTCGTCTATAGATTAACCAATCAACAATAGTTCGAGCTGTTGACTCATTTATAGTCCGTGATCTTGATATGCTGATCATAGTTATGAATTTTTCAAATTTGGGGTACAATAATAAATTTAAAAATTTTCCTTCGAAGTAGTGAGTTTGAAATTGACCACGAACCAAAGAGATACTAAATTTAACTTAATTAGAAGTATGAATATGACGCATAAAATAGTTTCTTAATTTTATTACTTTGAACTCAAGTTTATTTTTATTTGACTTTTAACTGGAGGTATGGACGAGCCCTCTTAACCTATGTTATCTTTTATTTTCGTTGTTAATTATAAATCATGCAACTTTAGCATTAAAAAAAAAAAAAATTATGTGGGTGGTGTGTCATCCATGCTGCAAAAACTTCACAAATATAGAGAATTTGAATATGCATTGCACCATATGCCATTCCTTTCCGATCAAACCCGATACTTATTTCAGCTGTAACTTCTTAAACGTCTGATATGAAGGCGCCAAATCAAGCTGAAAAATTTTTTGTCACGTTTTTCTCAGAATTGTAATTGGTGACTGGATATTTTTCGTATCTTTCCTTATTCTATGTCAATGATGTATAAAGTAATATAATATAACACATAGTTGTCTTGGATCTTATACAAATTTAATTATTGGATCGTCTACAATAGTTTTGGCTCCCTCCAAGTCAAATTAAAATATTTGATTTTCATGCTGAACAAGGTCCATGATTTTTTGTATCTTATATGATAGTTATTTAGGGAAAATAAATAAATAAATAAAACAAAAGCTCATTCATTGTCTTCCCTAAATTTTGTTGTTTGTTGTTTATTTATTCTTTAAAAATGTCTATTTAAAATTTATTGTCACATCCTGTGTCTTCCTCTAATTTCATATATTTTGTTTCATTTTTCTATCTGTAATGTACTATATGTAGCTAGAACAAAATCTTCTCTTGCAATGAAATATTGGGTAATTATATACATAGATTTAAGTAGTTTGAGATTTTCTCGAACTCAATTTGTATTCAAAAAGCTATCGAATGTCGGGTTAAGAGAAAAGAGTAATGCTATTTAACCATTATGGTGCTAAGCACCGAGCTATTTGGCAATTGAGTAATGCTAATTATCTAGGTTACTTACCATCAACAATCTAGGTGACAATGAAATGACAACAATTAATTTGACATCTTAAATGTAGAGATACGATCCCATTTAAAATGGCAAATCATTTATTGCAACTTAAATGCTGCATAGACTGTCGATGATAAGTAGTATGGATAGACAACATTACTCAATTGCTTAACATAAACTAGTTACAATTGCAAACACTGGACAATGCTCCATAGTACGGTGTTTAGCATCACTAAGACTAAATTGCATTATTCAAGTAAAAAATAAGTCAAATTGAAAAATAATTTTAAGATCATCTTAAGAAATGAATATAAATTATTGTATTTAAGATAAAATTGATTTTCATTTATTGACAGATTGAAACTCAGCTTCAGCGACTGACAAAAACAACTTTAACATCCTTAGAACTCTGATCAACAAAGTTCTCTTCATTTTCTTTGTATAACAGAGTTAGGGCTCCTCTAAGTTTTCTCTATGAGATTTTCATTTCCCCTGTTTACTCTCAAATCTTTTTGTAACTATACTGACGGTGCAATTGTATAATATGTGAGATTTATGTGTTGAGAGGTTCTGTATCCATAAAAGTAGGGCTTTCTTTCCGTAAACTTTGTAACTTTTCTCCTTGTGTGGAGTTCAAGCTTTTCTTGAGCCGAATTTAAGGTTGGGAAATAATTCAAATTTCGAATAACTTCTCCCCATGTATTTGTACTAACAAAATAACAGCAGCAACTATGACACGTAAACTCGAGAGTTTCATTTGCATAAACAAGGTATAAATTTGTTTGGCATCTGCCCCATGTCTTTGGGTGGATTAAGGGTCCAAGCCCAACAAATTGGTACAAATAAAAGACTCATAGGTAACTATGGTTGAATAGAATTAATATTAATTAAGAATTTTAGTTAAAGCTCTAGACCACAAATGAAACCTTGTACATTATCTTTCTTTATTCCAGAAGGAAAGGAAAAGAAAAGGGAGAGTCCCATTAGGACTTTTAGTTCATGCATCAATAATTACTTTATTAGGACAAAATGACATAAAAGCCATCCCAATAATAAAAAAAAATCTCTTTAGAAACAAATGCAGATTAGATTGGAATTTAGGAAACTTTTTACGAAGACCGATTTGGTACCACAAGATAAAAATATGTACAAAAATAGTAATGGAACTCTAAGTATTAAATTTGAAAATTATAATTATCAAGTAGAAAAAAAACAAAGTATAATGAAGATGAAAACCATGAGGAACGTAGATATTTTGAAATAGGAGACTATGAAAGTGGACTTGGGGTTAACGCATTAGACTAAGACAATGAAGAAGACGATGAAAAAGAATTTGGATATATAGATTTGAAATATTATAGGAATTTTAGAAAATCTAGACAAATTGAAATTAGATTGTTATTAGAAAAAGATCAAACAAATATAGAAACCGAGATGGAAGAAGGCGACGAAGGTAATAAAAAACTAAATTAGAAACAAATCATGAATTTGAAAAAAGAAAAGATCCCATGAATACAGAATACGACATAAGACAAAAGTATCATTTTCCATGCAAAAGTGTATAAATCGGAAGACAAAAAAATAATACAAAAGCTTAGGAAAAAGAAAGTTAGAAGAAGGATGCAGTTTACCAACAACAAGTGATAGAGAATTAATTTTAGAATTAGATAATTGTAAACCTCAAGATAGACCTAGTACTATAACCAAATGAGAAAATTATGTAATTAAAGCGCAAAGTAGTAAAATTTGGGCTTATTTAGAAACTTATTTAGGAAAGACAACATTAAACAAAAAGGGAGAGTAGTATATATATATATATATATATTTGACTTAACATAATGTAATTAAAATTTTTTTACTCAAAAGGCATTAAATGATGTATCTAAAACTTTTGATTCAATGATAATTTCAGTATTGCTAGATTAAGTTTTAATATTTTGTAGTATCAATGTTTCGTTTTGGTATGTTGTATTGCATTGATATTACATCTTAATTTAGCTTAGAATTTGAAACTGAAATGAGTTAAAATTGCTTGGATTAACTGCTTGAATTGATTTTACGTTTAGTACTGTTTCACATACGTTTTACACTGGTATTTGAGTTGTCTGTTTCAAGAAATAGATTTTGATGAAAGAAAAGTAGAATTCACTCAAGACAGTTAATGTTTGTTGTGTCAGTCTCTGTAGTTGGGAGTTGGTGGAGGAGCATAAAATCCAGAAAAGCTGTGAGAATTGCAGTAAGGGGTTAGAAAGTACTGCATTCATTAAGGCTGCATTTAGTGCACCAATTAGGTCATATAAGGAATTTAGTATAACTATAATGTATAGAAGTATGTAGATGATATTGTGTTATTAACATTTTTAATTTTAATACAAAAGATAGTCTTTTGTGCTTTCATATTGTACAGTACCGAGGTTGAAGGTGGTTCGGACTGAATAAGAAATATAAACTAAATAATATTCTTTTAAATAAAAACCCAAAAATAATATCTATAAAAATTTATCTTAATACACTTTATCTGATAATATCTATTATCACTTTATACTAATACGGTCTAATACAGTTTGTCAAATGTCTTAATTAGTCAATATTTTCTTATAAATTTTATGGTTGAATTTTTGCGTATAAATTTAGAAATGGTTATTCACAATATAGAAATATGTGATAATGAAGTATATTGAGATTTATGCAAATGAAAAGGTTGGAGAACTACAGAAAGTAAGTTAAAAGCGAATACTTATTGTATTAAGAAAATGAGTTTGTTAAATAAAAAATAATTTTGAAAATCATGTTTGACAAAATAAGAAATTTAAAAGTAAATTGCAATTACTTTTGAGCATAGCCAAACATGATGTAAGACAAATTCAAATCTCAAAGTCTTTATGGCTTGTTTATATACTTACATGGACTCTAAAATATTAGAAAATATTAGTGAAGAAAAAGAGATAAAAAAATCTTGACAATTATTTTATTCAATTTTTCGTACTAAACATATCCTTAAAATTAGATATTTAAATTGCACATTTAAAAAGTAAAATTGCTTGTTAGATAAATATAATATAATCTATTAATATTTGATAGTTTAATTAGGGCTTAGGGCTCCTAAATCAATTTGACATTAGCAAGAATAAATATTCGATCTAAAATTGATTGAGCTACCCATCATATTGTCTCTATCGTTCGTTTTCAAGGAAACCCATATCAAATGTCAGATGTTAATTTTCGAGATTGTCTCATGTGATGGAGCCAAATCATGGGGAACAAAAGAAGATTTCTTTTATTTTTCGACAATTACTTGGTGACTAGATTTTATTCGTCTCTTTCTCAGATTTGTCAATGACATTTTGGAATAACACGTTACAAATAAATTTGTCTTGAATTTTTACGAAAATATTTTGGATCTATGCAAGTTTTTTTTGTTTTTTGTATCCCTAAAGTCAATTATTAATATTTAATTTCTATTCCATAAAACTGTATATAATATATCTTCCATATGATTGGTTGGATACAAATTAATCCTTGGCTTTCTGTATCTTATACCCTTGTAATTTATTAAAGATAAAAAAAAAAAAAAAGGTTAGTTCATTGTCTTGCTCAATGTTTTTGTTGCTCGTCGTTATTGAGTGGTTCAATCACACTTTTTTCTACTATTTAATTATATATTCTTTATGAAAACAATATGTATAGGAAATATAAAATTTATTTTCACCAAAGTTATCATCTAGAAAATTGATCACTCATTGCGTGACGGGATACACATTCTTTCTATACAAGTTCGTCTTAACCTTTTTTATTAACGGTTGTCTCGTTTTTGTCTCAATCTAGGGTTTCATTTTCTTGGTTTATTTTGTATTCTAATTAATGTAGACTATTATTAATTTTGCCCTTTCTTTTCATTGTAAGAATATTTGTTTTGATTGGAAGAGATGTGAAAGTTGAGGGATTGATAAAAAAAATATGGTGGTGGGGAGTTGTGGAGTGGGGACGACAGGTGGCGGGTGATTGGTAGTGATTTGGGTGGGGATTGTGATAGCGAATTGGGTGTGGGAATCATGCTACACTTACAAAAATTCCTTCACAAGTTTTATACAGGGAGACTAAAATCTGTAAAAGATTTCCCCATAAACTTGGAATTATCCTTGGGTGGGGAGGCTGGGAAAGACGACCTTTTTTTCCATTCTTTTCCTAATTTTTTGGTTAATTCTATTTAATTGTGATATATTTGTAATTTTTTAAATGATTTGCAATTTTTTTTCATTCTATTTAATTTCTTTTGTGTGTGTGTGTTTATTTAAAGGGGGGTAAAAAATTTCGTCATTTTACGTGGTTCTAACTGTCAAAACGGTAGGAAGGACAAATTTTGATACATCTAAGATTGAGGATGTTTGATATTGAAAAAACAGTTGATTGTAAATTTAGTAACACTCTGCAAAAGTTGAAAACAAAAAGTGCGAATTTTCCAAAATTTAAAGTCAGAGCTATATCTATTGTGACATTTGACTAAGCTTGAAATCTAACGTTTTTGGTAGTATCAAAAGTTGATCAATCCCATGTAAAAGTTTAATCTACGTACCTATTAAAAATTTACTTATTTTTATAGTGACTTGATCTATAACCTCAAGGCGTTTATATATTCTCATATTATCATCTTCCCATATGTAAGCATGGACGGATGCAGAAGTTTAAAGTTAGGGAGACACAATCGAACTTGTAAAGAAGTTGGAAGAAATTTTACAATCGAAAATTTACGTCAAAAAAATTATACCCCATATAATTTTGCATTCGAAAATTTATATGAGATATGATTTTTTCGGATGTAAAGTTTTGAAATTTTTTGATGTCATATTCCATATAAAATTTCCTAATAAAATGATGAAAATTTTTATCGCAAAAATAATAAATGTTAATGAAATAGTTGAATTTTTTTTTTTAAAAAAAGAGTTAGACGACTTTCTTTAAGATTCACGTTTAACGTATTTTTAACTATTTTCTATATCTGTTTGGACTATTTGATATGCCCATAATGTAGTTTTCGAAAGAAGCTTTATGATGACATAAGAAATTTATAGAATCAATTACCGTACGATTGTGGAGAATTTTTAAATTTAGCATGTTATCGAAATTCAAATTTATTGTGATTTTGCTTCTGTTTGGTGGAGATTAAAATCAAATTTTTAGTAAATTTTGAGAAAAGTTAAACATTTATGGATTCCATGAAATATGTTATTAAAACTAATTGTTAACTTTGATTTAGATTAAAATTTAGATTTTAATCGATACCAAACATGATTATATATATAAAAAAAAAAAATTCTCAAAAGTTCGGGGGCACGTGCCCCCTGGGACCACCTGGGTCTGCCCCTGTATGTAAGTCCATATGTCTAATCAATGAAGTCAATTTCTCATTTTGATTTTTTGGAAGTTAATTTTCTTTCTCATTTTAATCCAATCATTATTTCAATTAAAATTGTCACATGTTGATTAATAACTTATTCTACTTTTAACTTCACATTATCCCAAAAGTTCACTTTTATATAATAACTTTTCAAAAATCAAAATCAAACAGACGCATAATCAAGTGAGAATTTTTTTATTCAACTAACTGTCCAACAATGAACTAGATTTTCAAGTTTATCAAAAGCTTCTCTACATGCCTACATCAGGATTGTGCATGATAGACAAGACTAAAAAAAATAGAAAATGCGAATTATTTTTACATTAGGGCAGATTCGTTTGCATGCATAATGTGAATTAAATAAAAAATAAATAATATGATGAAAGATACACTTTTTTTTTTTTGCCTCCGGGGCACATCCCAACTGACAAAGGACGATGCTCTTAGTTGTTGGCAGTTCAGAGGTCGTGAGTTCGATTTGTGGGGCTCTTAAAGACAGACTCTCTCTTGGAAAACATGATTTATTCTGGAAGGCAAGGTACAAATAAGTGTTGACTCGCTCGGCACTTTGGCAGATCAGTGTGGGGGCTCTTAGACCCTGACAAGTTTGGGGCACATCCCGCAATTTACCTGGTTTGCGTTTCGAAGGGTCGAGGCGTAAACCCCATGATTAGTCGTCGAAAATGTATACCTGAGTATTAAAAAAAAAATGTAGTTCTTTTCATTGGTGTATCTCAAGAGTCAAGCAGTCTAATCAATTGTATAGTAAAACAAAGGGCTAGTTACAAAACAAGTTGCAATAATTTTGTAAATTGCAGTTGTGAGGTCAAATCTTCCTCTTTCAATTATTTTTCTAGAATTTACATCATCGTTAACTTTGTGTCATCCACAGCCTCAAACTTTTAATTTTGTCACAGCACAAGGACAAGCTAACGATTCCATCAAATACACCATTAATTGACCAAAAAACTTTACTTTGACTAAATTTTAACCAACTTTAAAAGGGGTAAAATAGTAACTTTAAATTTTTCATATTAAATAAATAAATAATTAAATAAAAAAAAGAAACAAAATCAATCAACTTCTTCCCAACTCCTACCCTCCACACCCCATCGACTCTACCTCACTTAACCCCAACCATAACAACCAAAATCATCCCATCTCCACTGTGCTGACAACTGAAACCTACCCATCATGATGAAATAGAATAATGAAAGTGCGAAGATAAACAGAAAAAGACAACGAACAAGGAAAATCTTCAATTCTTTAATCAAATTTTGAAATTTCAAACCCTAATTGTCACGACCCGTCCCAAAATCCT
>CAIGRP010005191.1:0-15334 GCA_903798385.1 Fraxinus cuspidata
TTTGGGACGAAAGTAAAATTTGATCACAATTTGTAAGAAGCTTGCAACATGAAATTGAAAGACATTGGAAATAACTTGATCATTGATTGCTTGAAAGTTAGAAATTACAATTGATGAAAGCAGTAAATTACATTGGCTAGTGTAGGGGGCGAATACTAGAAAAGCTTGAAAGATATGTGAAAAACTAATACCCCCTATAATAGCATTCGGAACAAAAACCTAAGTGACGGCGGTAGACGTTTAAATGCCGATGAATCATACTAAAATTTTCTAATTTCCGACTATTTTACAATTGAATTAAAATATTTACAAATTTTGAGTCAATGGGTTTAAGTAAAGCTGCGGTCATTGACACTATGTCCAGTATTGAATGCCAAATCTTTATTAGAAGTTAATGCTTTCAATCCATACCAAATTTTTATAAGCACTAAAAGTTAGACCAAAGGCACCATTGAATTTTCCAAATCTTTTTCTAATATTTCACATTATACTTTGCAATTGTGATAAGTGTGATTTTCACACTTAATTAATGATTAAATTGAGCAAATTTCTATTTATAATTGTGTATTTATTGCTTTTGTAGGTAAAACTCACCCAAAAAATAGAATAAGGTAAAATGAAGTAAAAAGGGATCAAAAGCATACAAAATTGTGAAGTTGAGAACCAATGTGCATAAATCAAAAAGTTAAAGGACCTTGAATCACAATTTATGAGGGCTTGATTGAAATGATAATCAAAATCTAAGGATCAAATTGTACAAGATCAAAGTTGAGAAACCTAGAGTGCTAGTATTTGGGGACTTTGCTGCGATACGAACAATCAAAATTGAATTGGTGGCAACAAGTTGGTGCCTAGACGCCAACTCACGACGCAAAGTTGAGGAACCTAGCGTGCAAGTAGACATATCAACGAGTCGAGCCACAAGCCGAAACTCAAAGCTCGGGCTAACTCGAGCAAAACATGTCCGAGCTTTTTTAGGCTCAAGCAGAGCTAAGCAAAAGATTGGCCAAAAAAATAAGGCTCAGCCCGAGCCGAGTTGGCTCGTATTTTTTTTAAATCGTTATAAATCTATAATTTTTTATAATGTATTTAAAATTTCTGCTATTTACACGTGTTATAAATAATAAATAAATATTAATATATTAAAAAATACATTTAAACTTAAAAAAATTTAATTTTTTTTATATATTATTTAGTCACAGGCCGGTGACGAGCTCGAGCCGGGCTTGGGCTTTTTTCGAGCCGAGCCCGTTGTGCAAGTATTTGGGGACTTTGCTGTGATATGAACAATCAAAATTGAATTGGTGGTAGCAAGTTGGTGCCTAGACGCCAACTTACGGCGCCTAGGCGCCACTTTAAAAAAATGTGGAGACCGTTTTTAATGCTTTTCAAAACTTGGGGACTTGGCTGCAAATTTTCTAGGCTTTAAATGTTATATCCGGCAGCAGCAGGCTGCAGCTGAATTATATCTTCTTCCTCCTCTTTTCTTTTCTTTTCATTTTCTTGATCTTTTGGAGAAGAATTAGAGTAACAAAAGGAGAAAACTAAAAGAAAGAGGAAGAAATTTTGGGGAAACTCATGTTTAATATATGGTAACCAAAAAAGGGGTTTTCACTTTTATCTTAAATTTACTCCATTATTTTGTTTCATTTGTTTGAGATTTATGATAGTATTTTAAATTAACTTTAATTAATTTCAATATTTGTTTTTTAATGTTAAGATGCCTTTTCAATGTGTATATATTATTGTATTTCTTACATTTTCATTTATGTGTTCAATGAATAATTGTGTTTAGTAATTTGTACATCTTTCGAAAGAAAATTATGTGTTTTACATCAAATAGTAGAAACATAGGTGATTCATTGAGCTATTTTCAGAAAGAGTTAATGTTGTTGTTTGGTTTTAATCGGTATGTAGATATAGTAGGTTACACAAATCAATTATAGTTAAGTTCGCTCGAAATAGGTAATTAGCTAAATTTGAAAATTTGAGTTTAATATCGTAAATAAGTAATTTGTTAATTAGCTTGTGCATAAATTAATTATGCGACGGTTTAACGAAATCATGAATCCCAACGACGTTTTTCTCTAAAATTTTCAAGTATTTATGTTTTCTTATTTTTGTAGATTTTTAGTTAATTTTCCTTATTTTTCAAAATCAAATCTTAGTATGTGTTTGTCTCTATTGTTGGAATTAAATTGATTAAAATAGTGTAAAATAACATTCATCGAAAGATAAACAACTCGAACTCAGAAGTCCACTTTATTACTAGATTGCAACTTATATACTTACAATTTGCATTTCAAAGTGAACACATTCGACATAAAATCTCACTACATTTACATTTAAAAGAATGTAAATATATGTGTGTACTATATTTTCAATAATTTGATGTGAATATTAAGCCTTTGTCCTATTGAATCATATATAAAAATAAGAAAAATGAGTCGCTAAGAAGGTAAGGGACTTGTATTTCTTTGTACTTCTCATTTATGCTACGAATTGGCAATATGACATGATCTTTCATAGCTACTTATCATATACTAGTGATGGCAAATTATTTTTCCGAGATTCAACTCTTTTTAAAATATAAGAAAGTAACGTTGAGAAAGTAAATAAAGATATTATTGGAGAAACATAGTGAAAAATGAAATATTTTATACTCTTCCCACCACCAAAAAATCTCGACGGGACTTAGAGGGCTGCCTCAGTCCCAACCACCCCTATGCTCCCAAACACTGCCCTTATCATATCACCACCAATTTCAGTCTTTTCGAAACAAAATGTACAGGGCTTATATATTGGGCTTAATGAGTTTATTCTAGTAAGTTATTCGACTTAATGGGCCAGCCAGAACAATGCGAGGGCCCAATATCTATAATATTACGCATGACCAAGAAACATGTTATAAATCTACGTCCATGTTCCGTGGAAATTAAAATTTAAACTTTAATTTAAATCAAAGTCAACTATTAATTTTAACTACATTTTTTGTGAGATCCACAACTTTTCAGCTATATATTCCATCAACTTTTATCAAAATTTACTAAAAAATCGGTTTTAATCTACACCAAATAAGGGCTATATGTTGAGTAAATTGACTATGTGTCACGTTTTAGTTTTTATGGAAATTAGGTATAGTACATAGTTTATCTTTCGTTAATGATATATACTACACTTTTATTGGAATCTTGAAAAGTACCAAAAAATCAATTGAATTTGTTTTTAGAGCTTAGGATTCTATGATTTCTGCCTTGAATGTGAAGAAGTACAAAGGAGAATTTTGGAAAATTAAGGGACGGTTCTCTTTGCCATTTTCAGTTTGTTTTTTGCTTTTGATTTTTCAAAACAATGAAACCACATTTACTTTACGATTTTCAAAAACGAATTTTTGAAATCGAGCTTAAAATTTACAAAGAAAATCGAAAACGACAAAAATATCGTTTTGGGTGTTTCCAGTTAAAATCAAGCAAAAATTTTCAAAACACATTTTATGTATTTTCATTTACACCGACAACAAAAACCACCGCCTGCACCACGCCGCCAAAACCACCGTCGATGACGTCGCGACCCACAGCCACATCCATCACCACAACCACAACAACAGAAGAAAAACCACCGCCAGCTACTGCCATCGCCACAACCACAACCACAATAGCATAAGAAAAACCATTGCAAGCCACCGCCACAACCACCGGATCTGTCTGCTTCAATTCCTCATCCAGCCACAGCAGCAACCACCGCCACAACCAACCACCCACGGACCAACATTTTTCTCGACTCCGTCTGCTTCAATTCCTCATCCCCACAATATTAAATCATCAAATTTGCCCTAATCGAGTCTTCAGCAACCACATAGGACCATGGGTTACATGTTAATTGCACAAATTGATTCAAAAACTTCTCCAATTTTAGAATCCACAACCATCGCCATCGCTGCAGCCACATCCACCGCTACAACCAACCACCCACAAACCCAAAACCACCACACACCACAACCGCTGCATATAAAAAAAACACCGTCGCTGCATCCAACCAACGCTGCCACATCCAACAGCGGAAGAAGTCGGTCTTCGGCGCCAGCGACCTTGCGAGGTGTCGTGAGGAGAAGAAGAAGAGAGAGACGGGAACAAGAGAGATGGAAAAGAGAGATGGAAGAAGAGAGAGAGAGAGACGGGAAGAAAGAGGGACTGAGAGAGAGAGATAGACGGGAAGAAAGAGACGGAAGAGAACACATTTTTCAATTTTGGGTTTTTGAAAATAATTTTTCAAAATGACAAAAAGAAAAAATTTTCAACAATTTCAAAATGGACACTAAAAACACAAAACTCAAATCGAAAAACTGAAACACGAAGAGAACGACTCCTAACATTTTAGTGCTTATAGTTTAGTTTCAGAATGTTTAAAGGAGGGGAAAAAATTTGAATGCACACTTCGATTTAAGGTACCTACTTTTGAAATTCAACTCAGGTCTAAGAAATCTAGTCACTGTTTCATTTAGCTAAAATCATATTTTTTTATAGATTTTAAGAAAAGTTGATGAAATATGTGATTGAAATGTCAATAAATGTTATAAATCTCATAAAATATGTGATTGAAAATAAATTTGAAGAGAAATAAATTTTAAAAAATGGGAGCCAAACAGCGAACTCAAGTCCGACCCTGATTAAACCCATCATTGGGTTTAACCAAATATCTCCATTGTTTATAGTAGGTTATGTTTATATGCAAAATTCATTTGCTCTTTTTTAATGATTCATATTTTTGCACGTGTTCGACGTAGCGGGACATTGGTGCAACAATTTAAACTGTCTCTCGTCGAGATTTTCAGATTTGCAACTCTCACAAAATTGAAATCATTGATTCTACTTAATTTAAAATTAATAATTATCTCCCAAAATAGCCTTCTTAATTTTTTTGTTTCTTACTGCAGGGTTTTTTTTTTAAATCTTGAAAATAACTAAATTATCCGACAATTGAATGATTGGACCAAATCGAGACAACGCATGATTAGTCTACGTGATTATTTGTCCACTTGGTGAGGTGCATGTGATTACGATTACGATTACGATTACGATTACGATATTCTTGGAGTCAATTTTTTGGCATTGACTTGACTAGTAATATCCATTGTTCTCTGCCAATAATTCTTGATGTATAATTAATCCCTGTTTAGCTTTATTCAAAAAGATATTTTAAGAATTTTTAATAAAAAAGTTGATGACATATGTAATAAAAAATAATTATTAATTTTGATCTAAATTTTATCAATTTTTTTAGCTAAATCAAACAAAAACTTAATGAAATTTCACACAAAAAAAATATTTAACTAAACAAAACGGTTTTAAAGTTGGACAATTCATGTATATATGTGTCTGTGTGTGTGAAATAAATATACAATACATAAAAGTTTGGTCTATTCCTTTTAACGTAATTACTTTTTTAAGGTAGAGCTTCAAGTACAAGACTCGAGAAAGTATTAGCTAGTTCTAGTTTTTTATGAAGCTAATAAGTCTTTGTTTGACAATCATTATTTTCAAAAAACATTGTTTTGAATATTGATTTTTAGGAATATATCGTTAAAAATAAGGAAATTTTTGGATTTGTGTGCATAATATTTTATTGTGTAAATATATAATTGAAAATTAGTATATAGAAAAAAAGTTTTCAAATAATAGTTGTCAAATGGGGGCTCAGATTGTAGGCTAACTAGTTAACTTTGGAGAATATTTGAGATTATGGGTGTGTTTAATGGATATTATTGAAAAAAATGCATTTTAAATAGTGATATAATGATAAATATGTAGTTAAAAAGTAAGAAAAATTTATTGATGTAATGAAAAATATTATTTTATTGAAAAATGTGTGGTTGAAAATGTGTTTTGAAATAATGTGTACCAAACATGGGCTATATATGTGTTAAATTTATAGTTGATGAAATTGACTCTTAATTGGAACACGCGTAATTAGCCAACTTATTTTACTATGACGATCAAATTAGAAAAGTTGAATGTTGCGAGCGTACTTTGGTATATCATTTGATTGCATTGTTATATTAAGCTCATGTTTGAGCCATATTAAAATTTTCTTTCTCATTCTTCTANTTTCAATCACATATTTTTCAATAAAATAATATTTTCCATCACATCAATAACTTTTCAACCACACATTCTCCGTCAATCTACTATTCTAAAATACATTCTTTCAAAATAATGTGGCTCAAACACACTCTAAATATGTATATAAACTAGACACTACTATTAATTTTATTATAGGATAACTTGTGTAGGAAGAAGTTCAATTTTCATTGGAGTATGATCCATTGATAGTGGGACATGTCGCTAAACGTAAGATGTCGTCGCGCATGCATACTTCCATTCTATAAGGTTTTCCGGGACATCACATTGAGTTTGGTTTGAGAAAGAAAAAAATTTAACTCTATTGAACCGAGATTAGGGTTAGGTTTAATGGATCATGTATAGTGCTCTGCCAATTAATCAAGCTTCAACTAGGTAAGTAGCAACCGATCAAACATGAGTTTATCCTTCCTATGACGGATGGCCAGTCAATCATCTAGTTTTGCATGCTCTATAATTTACTATTCCAGCGTGATATCTCATCATCTAAGATTTACCACCATACAGCGTTTTAGCATGTCATGGACTTGAAGGTGACAACATGTAAATAAGTAATTAAACTCTCGATTTAACTTATTTACCAATAAAACTTGACTAAAATGTTGAACTTATGATTGTTGTGTTAGGAAAACACAAAAAGAAATTAAAATTACCGTAGAATAAAATAATGAAAATAAACATTACAATAAATAGAGTAACAATAAAAGAGGGAAAATATGATTATTAATGTAGTAGTGGTATTAAAAAAACTCAGGACTTGTGTTGCACACAATTTCCTTAAAACAAATTCACCCTTCACTGTGATGCAGGAGGATGGATGGCGTCTGCCTCCTATGATAAAAAAGTTGAAAGCAACGGATTAACACTTCATCACTGCTTTAGACGAACTGAGAATGCTCACAATTCTATTGTCGAACTAGAAAGAAATTATCTAAACCGCTAAAATAAAGCTCTTGAAACAAAGATATGAGAGAGAAACTTAGAAAGAGGGGGGAACTCTAAAATTTTTGTGTATGTAATAAGGAAGAGATAGTAATAGGATGAGTGGGTTTCATTTTCCTATTAATTTTTCATTAACATAAAAAATGTTGCAATAGCCATTAGGGTTTTGTAAATATCAATTTAATTTAGAATTAACTAGAAAATTGAAATCAAATTTGTTGTTACATCTCATAATTTATTCCAATTCAATTAAAAAATAATTAGAGAATTTGAAATCAAAATGGTTGTTACATCTCATTCACCATTTAAATTTATTTTTCCATCATGCTCCTTGTGATAATGTATGTAGTGATGCTCAATAAATATTTTTCCCTTTGTCCTAGCTATTTTATAGCTCTCTGGTTTTTCTAACTTTATGGAAAGATGGTCTCTGTAGTGTGAATAATGGCAATGGTGACTTTCACGGTCTAAGTCTCTATTTGGTGTGGATCAAAATCATATTTTTAATAAATTTTGATAAAAAATGATGAAATATATGATTGAAAAGTTATGAATTCCAAAAAATACGTGATCAAAACCTATATTTTAATTCATACCAAATAGAAGCTAAATACAGCACTTCTTGTCTTAAATTTTAGAGGTCACCTGAGCTCAACTCTATCTCGACAATCTCAATACAATATGACCAACATAATACACTATTGTTCAAACTCTTATCGTTGTTTTGGAGGGAAGGAAGTCGATTGACACACGTGAGCCTAGAACGTGGAGGTTATCTCGTGACCATTCAATTTGATTGCCAATCTCACTAATCATCTACACAAGTCAAGCTTTATGTAAAGCCAACCTTAAGAGGACAGGTAACATTTACCATGGTTTAACAACACTAGAACTATGATCTAAGCATCATGGTCAAAAACATCAAGATGTGAAAAAGCTTTTCCATTAGTGAACTTCTAGTCGCGACATAAATAGTACACAGACTCCCTTATATTTAGCCTTGTATGGGCTCCATTTTAATTTTAATACCTTTTTCTTTTTCTTCCTTTCGTCCACCCATTATTTGATAAAATAATATTACACGTAAATTTAAATTTTTTCATTATTTGTTAGCCATACATTTTTCAAAAAATTACTATTCCAAAATATATTTTTCCAAAATCTCATTAAAATGAAGCTCAAACAAGAGTTTAGAGTATATTTAAAAGACTCTTTAAATATGAAATACTCTTTATTTTAAAGAGTCAATCTTTAAAATTCAGTTCTACGAGACTCTTTAAATTAAGGGTATGTTTGATATGAGGGATTTTCCATGGAATTGGAAATGAAATTCCATCTTTGTCCAAAAATGAGCGTTTGATTGGCTAAATTTTCTACGCAATATGTTTTCTTAGTTTTGTCCACATGCTCACCAATTCAAATCACCAATTCAAGGATTTTGATGAAAATGAATTTGGTGGGAATTCATTTTCCAGCTTACTTACCTTTTTTTTTTGGCAATGACATCAAATTTTATAACCAATTGTAAAAAAAATAATTTTCATTTCATGGATAATTTTCATGCAAAATAAAGCCAAACAAATGATATTCGGTATGATAAATTTTTTTTAAATTTTTATTTTTATTTTTTTGGCAATTGGAACAAATTGTAGACTCATTGGTAGAAAAATTATCACTTTTATGGATAATTATCATAAAAAATAAAGTCAAACGAACACCAAACTTTCAACATTTTTCAGGTGGAAAATTATACCAATCAAACACAATTAATTACAATTCCCAATAAAACAATTTCTAGGCAATTCAATTCCCTGAAATTCATTTTCTTTCCACTCATTTTCCAAACTTTCATGGACAATTATCATACAAAATCTAGTCAAACGGACACCAAACTTTCAACATTTTCCAGGTGGAAAATTATACCAATCAAACACAATTAATTACAATTCCCAGTAAAACAATTTCTAGGCAATTCAATTCCCTAGAATTCATTTTCTTTCCGCCCATTTTCCATCTTTGCAATCAAACGGACCCTAATATTTTGATTTAGAAAGTGGATTTGACTCTCACTATATATTTAGATCCATTCAAAACATTCCAATTTTAATGGAGAAAAATATTATAATAATTGTAAGGAAAGCTAGTAAAAAATATAAGATAAAAAATAATAAATATGTTTTTGGAGTAATAAAATTAATTGTTAAATATAAAGAATATGTACGAGTACTTAAAAAAATTTACTTTATAGATGCTCCCTAAATTGTAGAATATATTTTTTAAAAATAGAGAGCATTTTAAAGATGCTCTAAATCTATGGTTGTGATAATGGAAAACGATAGAATTGAATGAGCCTCAAGTAAAGGTTTTTTTTTTTTTCGCTCTTTCAGAGAGAATTATATTTATAGTCGACATATTTCATGTCTTGGAAGACCTATTCACACTCGAGTGTCTGTTAGAAGTGTCATATTCAATATGTCTTAAGAAAATCTATTATTTTTCGAGATATTCAGGAAACTTCCCTATGGTCGCCATGAAGGTTCGCTTGTGAATTAAAATGCAAAACTCTTGAAGAAAAAAAATTCTAGCAAATTAAAAGAAGGGTGCAATAAGACAATTAATTATGATTACTAAGCCCCCATTTGTCTCCTATTAAAATTATAATTCATTTTCTTTCTCTTTTTATTAATCACACACTTTTCAATAAAATAATATTATACATAAATTCAAAAAATTTCATTATTTTTTTAACCACGCATTCTCAAAAAATTACTATTTTAAAATACATTTTTTCCAATTTTTCATTATAACGGGTCAAACAAGCTCCGAAATTATAACTTTGTACTAAATTATAAGGGAGAAAATTAAAATTGTAATTTTTTGGGCAAATTGAAAATGAAAACTAAACCCATATTTGGTGGTTTTTTCTGAAAAAAAAAATTGTTTTAAATAGTGTTTTTTGGAGTAAGTGTGATTAAAAATTATGAAAAATTTTTGAATTTTAAATTTTTATTGTATGATTGAAAATGAGTATGTAAAAAAAAGGTTTAAAAATAGGAACCAAAGTTTGACTACTTGAATAGAACCGAAGTTTACAAAATCAATTTTATAAATCTATGTCCCTATTAAGTGGAAATTAAAATTTAAACTTTAATTTAAATCAAAGTCAATAATTAATTTAATCACATTTTTCGTGTGATTCACAACTTTTACACTACATATTTCACAAATACTTGCTAAAAAATTGATTTTAATCTACACCAAATAGGGGTTATATGTTGAGTAAATTGATTATGGGTTACGTTTTAATTTTTATGAAAATTAGGTATAGTACCTAGTTTATATTTCGTTAATGATATATACTACACTTTTATTGGAATCTTGAAAAGTACCTAAAACAATTGAATTTATTTTTAGAGCTTAGGATTCTATCATTCTATGATTTTGCCTTGAATGTGAAAAAGTATAAAGAAGAGATTTTTGGAAAAATAACATTTTAGTGCTTATAGCTTAGTTCCAGAATGTTTAGAGGAAAAAAATAAAAAATTGAATGCACGCTACGATTTGAGGTGCCTACTTTTGAAATTCAACTCAGGTCTAAGAAACCTAGTCATTGTTTGATTTAGCTAAAAAATCATACATATTTTTATAGATTTTAAGGAAAGTTGATGAAATATGTAGTTAAAAAGTCGATAAAGTTATAGATTCTATTTTATGTGATTGAAAATAAGTTTGAAGAGAAATAAATTTTAAAAAAATGGGAGCCATGGACCTCATGTCCGACCCTGATTACATCCGTCATTGGGTTTAATCCCATGTCTCCATTGTTTATAATAGGTTATGTTTATATTCAAAATTCATTTGCTTTTTTTTTTTAATGATTCACATTTTTGCATGTGTTCGACATAGTGGGACATTGGTGCAACAATTTAGACCGTCGCTAGTCGAGATTTTCTGATTTGCAACTCTCACAAAATTAAATTGTTCAATCTACTTAATTTAAAATTAATAATTATCTCTCAAAATAGCCTTCCTAATTTATTTATTTCTTACTGCAGGGTTTTTTTTAATCTTGAAAAAAAAACTAAATTATCCGACAATTGCATGATTGGACCAAATTGAGAAAATGCTTGATCAGTCTACGTGATTATTTGTCCACTTGGTGAGGTGCGTGTGATTACAAATACAATATTCTTGGAGTCAATTTTTTGGCATTGACTTGACTAGTATTATCCATTATTCTCTGCCAATAATTCTTGACGGATAATTAATCCGCTTAGCTTTATTCAAAAAGATATTTTGAGAATTTTTGATAAAAAGTTGATGAAATATGTAATAAAAAATAATTATCAATTTTGATCTAAATTTTATCAATTTTTTTTAGCTAAATCAAACAAAAACTTAATGAAATTTCACACAAAAAATTATTTAACTAAACAAAACGGTTTTAAAGTTGGACAATTCATATATATATATATATATATATGAAAATATTAGTTAGTTCTAGTTTTTACGAAGCTAATAAGTTTCTGTTTGACAATCATTATTTTCAAAAAATATTGTTTTGAATATTAACTTTAAAAAGAATGTATTATTAAAAAGTAAGGAAAATTTGGATTTGCGTGCATAATATTTTATTGTGTGAATGTATAATTAAAAAATTAATATATTGAAAAAAGAGTTTTCAAATAATAGTTGTCAAATGGGGGCTAAGATTGTAGCCTGACTAGTTAACTTTGGAGAACATTTGAGATTATGAGTGTGTTTGATGGATATTATTGAGGAAATAAATTATTTTAAATAGTGATATGATGAGAAATATGTGATTAAAAAGTAAGAAAAAGTTATTGATGTGATGAAAAATATTATTTTATTAAAAAATGTGTAGTTGAAAATGAGTTTTGAAAGAATGTGTACAATATTGAGAAAATAATGTATTTTAAATAGTGATATGATGTGAAATAAGTCGTTAAAAAGTAAGGAAAAATTATTGATGTGATGAAAAATATTATTTTATTGAAAAATGTGTGGTTGAAAATGAGTTTTGAAAGAATGTGTACCAAACATGGACTATATATGTGTTAAATTTGTAGTTGATGAAATTGACTCCTAATTGGAACACGTGTAATTAGCCAACTTATTTTACTATGACGATCAAATGAGAAAAGTTGAATGTTGCAAGCGTACTTTGGTATATATCATTTTCTAGCATTGTTATATTAAACACGTATATAAACTAGACACTACCATTAATTTTATTATAGGATAACTTGTAAAGGAAGAAGTTTAATTTTCATTGAAGTATGATCCATTGATAGGGTGACATGTTGCTAATCGTAAGATGTTGTCGTGCATGCATACTTCCATTCTATAAGGTTTTCTAGGACATCACATTGAGTTTGATTTGAGAAAGAAAAAATTTTAACTGGGGCAATACGAATATTGAACCGAGTTTAGGGTTAGATTTAATTGATCATGTATAGTGCTCTTCTTGCCAATTAACCAAGCTTCAAGGTAAGTAGCAACCGATCAAACATCAATTTATCCTTCCTATGAGGGATGGCCAGTCAATCATCTAGTTTTGCACGCTCTATAATTTACTATTCCAGCGTGATATCTCATCATCTAAAAATTACCTACCATACGTCGTTTTAGCATGTCATAGACTTGAAGGTGACAACATGTAAATAAGTAATTAACCTCTCGATTCAACTTATTTACCAATAAAACTTGACTAAAATGTTGAACATATGATTGCTGTGTTAGGAAAACACAAAAAGAAATTAAAAATACTGTTAGATTAAAATAATGAAAAGAAACCTTATAATAAATAGAATAACAATAAAAGAGAGAAGATATGATTATTTTAAAAAAACCAAAGACCTGTGTTACACACAGTTTTTTAAAAACATATTCACCATTCATTGTGGTGCAGGAGGACGGATGACGTCTGCCTCCTAGGATACGAAAGTTGAAAGCAACCGATTAACACTTTGTTACTACTTTAGATGAACAGAAAATGTTCACAATTCTATCGTCGAGCTAGAAAGAAATTATCTAAACCGCTAGAACAAAGCTCTTGAAACAAAGATATGAGAGAGAAACTTAGAAAGAGGGGAGAACTCTAAAAAATTTTGTGCATGCAGTAAGGAAGATATAGTACTAGGATGAGTGGGTTTCATTTTCCTTTTAATTTTTCATTAACACAAAAAATGTTACAATAGCCATTAGGGTTTTGTAAATATCAATTTAATTGAGAATTAACTAGAAAATTGAAATCAAATTTGTTGTTATTACATCTCATAAATTATTCCAATTCAATGAAAAAATAATAATTAGAGAATTTGAAATCAAAATTGTTGTTACATCTCATTCACCCTTTAAATTTATTTTTTCCATCACGCTCCTTATGATAATGTATGTAGTGATATTCAATAAATCTTTTTCCCTTTGTCCTAGTTATTTTTTAGCTCTCTGATTTTTCTAACTTCATGGAGAGATGGTCCGTGTAGTGTGAATAATGGCAAGGGTGATTTGTACGGTCTAGGTCTCTATTTGGTGGGGATCAAAATCATATTTTTAATAAATTTTGATTAAAAAAATGATTTAATATTTGATTGAAAAGTTGTAAATTTCAAAAAATAGGTAATTAAAATCTAGATTTTAATTCATACAAAATAGATCAATTCTTGTCTTGAATTTTGGAGGTCGCTTGAGCCCAACTCTATCTCGACAATTCAATACAATATGACCGATGTAACACATTGTTGTTCAAACTCTTATCGTTGTTTTTGAGGGAAGGAAGTCGACTGACACACGTTAGCCTAGAACGTGGAGGTTAGCTTTTGACCATTCAATTTGATTGCCTATCTCACTAATCATCTACACAAGTCAAGCTTTACGTAAAGCCAACCTTAGAGGACAGGTAACGTTTACCGTGGTTTAACAACATTAGAACTATGATCTAAGCATCATGGTCAAAAATATCAATATGATAAAAAGCTTTTCCATTGGTGAACTTCTAGTTGCGACATAAAAAAGTACACAAACTCCATTAAATTTAGCCCTGGTTTGGGGTACATTTTAATTTTAATACTTTTTGCCCTTTCTTCTTTTCATCCTCCCATTATTTGATAAAATAATATTATACGTAAATTAAAAAATTTTCATTCTTTTTTTTACCATATATTTTTCAAAAAATTACTATTCCAAAATATATTTTTCCAAAATCTCATTAAAATGAAACCCAAACGAAAGCATAGAGTATATTTAAGTGACTCTTTAAATATGAGATACTCTTTATTTTAAAGAGTCAACCTTTAAAATTAAGTACTACGAGACTCGTTAAATTAATATTTTGATTTAGATAGTGAGTTTGACTCTCACTATATATTTAGATCCATTCAAAATATTCTAATTTTTAATAGAGAAAAATATTATAATAATTGAAAGGAAAGCTAGTAAAAAAATAATAATTTTTTTGGGAGTAATAAAACTAAGTGTTAAGAAGAATATGTACAAGTACTTAAAAATTTTTATTTTTTAGATTTATAGATGCTTCCTAAATTGTAGGAATATACTTTTTTAAAAATAGAGAGTCTTTTGAAAATGCTATAAATATATGATCATGATAATGGAAAATGATGGAATTGAACGAGCCTCAAATAAAGTTTCTTTTTTCTTTTTTGTTTTTTTTCGTTCTCTCAGAAAGAATTATATTTATAGTCGTCATATTTCATGTTTTGGAAGACCTATTCGCACTTGAGTGTCTATTAGAAGTTAAAGTTGTTATATTCAATATGTCTTTAAGTAAATCTATTATTTTCGAGATATTTAGGAAACTTCCCTATGGTCACTATGAAGGTTCACTTGTGAATTAAAATGCAAAAACTCTCGAAGTAAAAAAAAAAATTCTTGCAAATTAAAAGACGGGTGCAATAAGATAATTAATTATGATTACTAAGCCCCCATTTGTCTCGTATTAAAATTATAATTCATTTTTTTTATCTTTTTATTAATCACACACTCTTCAATAAAATAATATTACACGCAAATTCAAAACTTTTCATTCTTTTTTTAATCACACATTCTCAAAAAATTACTATTTCAAATTTTATTTCCAATTTCTCATTATTAGGGGGTCAAACAAGATCTAAAATTATAACTTTGTACTAAATTATAAGGGAGAAAATTAAAATTGTAAGTTTTTTGGGCAAATTGAAAATGAAAATTAAACCCATGTTTGGTGGTCTTTTCTG
>CAIGRP010005193.1:0-24882 GCA_903798385.1 Fraxinus cuspidata
AAAAAATAAAATAAAGTGGCCAAAACGGCCACTTTTCATAGTTCGGTGACTGTCACTGAACTTTTCAATAGTGACCGGAAATAGTGATCATTTTGGTCACTGTTCATGGCAATCCCGTGGGCGAGCCGAGTTGGTTCGGCTCGTGGACGAGCCTCTTTTCCATGAGTCGAGTGGTCGAGCTGACGAGCCACTCAGCCCGTTTAACACCATTAGTCACAACATTAGTTTTGATTAAAAGCTACAAATAACTTATAAGATATAATTAGGTTGGGTCACTAATACTTAACATATTGGCATGGAAATTTTAGAAGAAATTACACGAAAACATGGTTTTAAAATTACATTATCATCAATTAAGTTTTAACTAATTTTATTCAAAAAATCAGGTGTTAGTTATATTTTTATTGTGTAAAACATATATTTTTCTTTTATAAAAATTATATTATCAAATAAGGCAGGATTAGTAAATAACCAGAGTTTGCAGGTTGATTAACTGATTTCAAAATCTTCAAAACCAGGATCTCTCTCTCTCACACACACACACACGCCATTGATGCTCCCGTTTAGTAATTTTAGGGCCTTTTTATTTTGCTGAAATTCGAAAGGGAATGAATGTGCTGAGATGAGTTTGGGATATGTGAGTTGTTACGGATTTCCACATCATCTCTCACATCATCCACCACGTGTTGGATGACGCGAACAGACGAACTGAATTCATATGTCACGTGGTGGACGAATTGAATTCATTTGCTATGTGGTAGACGAATTGAATTCGTATGTCACATAGCGACGAACTGAATTCATCGAACACGTGGCTGACGAACTGGATTCATCTGCCTCATGACGAATTCTAAGGCCTACACTCAACATCACTTTGTTACAGCTCAAACGAATTGATCGGTATTACTCACCGAAACTACGTCAAAAGTGTTGTCACTCTCGTCACAACCGCTCCACTTTGACCCTGTGTACTAAAAGACCTTTTATGGAAATATCTCAAGAATCAAATCTTTGAGACTGATTGATGGGACGCATGGTAAACCCAAAGCGTTAAGTCATAAATTATTATGTCAGTGGGCATTAATTAAACTGCCCACCTATGGATTGATAGATTGATACCTAAGGACGATCCACCTTAGATTTAAAGCCACGTGCCCCACATCCAACGGTTATTCTCTTATCTCCTCTCATTATAAACACTCACACCTACACCATAAAAAGAGATTATCTTTGCCTTATAGAGATACGTACACACATTTTACACTGAGAACCAGGTTCCATTGATCACCACCGAACATCTAAAATCCAATTTATCAACTCACTGACTTGATCGTCAGAGTGCTTGCAATCGCTTACGTGGAATTCGTATCCTGTTGTCAACGTGTTTGGGTCAGTTTTTGAGGTTAACACGAGTCTTGAATTCTCCTAAAGCGTATGAGAAATTTGTTTTCGTTCCTTGCTTTATTTGCCACTGGTTATGGTAGTGCTGCCATGGTGGTGGTTGATGGCTATCGAAAAAAAATTAATACATAAAAGGTGTTTGTGAATCATTTGGTGGTGATTGATGCAGATTTGAGGTGCAGTTGGTGATGTTGGGTAGGAACTGGTGGTATTGGTAGTGGTAATGGTAGTGATGGAGGATGATTTGATGCAGAGGTGATGGTGAATGGTGATGGTGATGGTGGTTGTGATTGAGGACAGGATGGTGGTTTGGAAGCAGGGGTGGTAATACTGGTTGTGACCAACTATTGTGTATTTGTGACCAATAAAATGAATAAATTGTTACTAATAAATAATATTTGATCTAAAAATATGTAATTTGTGACTAAATTTGTAATTATGATCTACAATTTATATTTTCGTGATCGATAAATACGTCTTTGACCAATTAATTTGATAATTTGTGATCGAAAAGTAAGTTGTGACCAAGTGATTTGATAAATTGTGACCAATAAAATTTGTGATAAAAAAATAAATCGTAACCAATTAATTTGATAAATTGTGATAGACAAATAACTTATGACCAATTTGTGATTGTGAAATAAGTCGTGATCTATAAAATTCATCATTTTTGATCGAAAAATAAGCCGTGGTCAATTAATTTGATAAAGTATGACCAAGAAATTGGTCACAACTATACATGTATATTTACAACTTCCAAGTCACAATCCACCTCATTAGTGACCACAGGTCACGTGTCACATTATGCATTGGTAATGGGTCACAATTAGACATATATATGGTTAACGTTCCTAGGCTACTGGTCACATGTCACATTCTGCATTGATAATAGATCACAACTCAACATATATCTTGTTATATCTCCTAGGTAAGTGGTCACATGTTACATTCTACATTGATAACATGTCACAACTAGACATATATTTAGTTATAGCTCCCAAGTTATATAGGTTATGATCATATGTCGTGTCACATATCACATTATGCATTGATAATATATCATAACAAGACATATTTGATTATAGCTCCTCGGTCACATGTCTCAAACTAAAGAAAAATCTTTTCGAAGAATTTTTACAAAAAAAAGAAAAAGAAAAAGAAAAAAAGAATTGATAATAGAAAACCTTGTCTTTTATAAGTACACAAAAAATAGGAAATTGAATTTAGTGTTCCATTTAAAAACTCCTCGAAATCGAAATTCAAAGAAAATGGAAGATTGCACTTTCCAACAACAATTAAGTTTTAGAACATATCTAATTTTTAACCCCTTAAAACAAATAAAATATAAAGAATAACATGAAATCCTTTACATTTCTCTCTCATTTGTCTCCTTCTCCACCCCTAGTTCTCCCCCATCCAATTGAATGGCCAATCCGTAATAATTGGTACAAATCGAGTCAATATCCAATTCTCGTTGTATAACTCCAACAAAAAGTTCTCACACTAGTCGAAATCAACAGACTATGCACACAGACTCACCTTCTGCATCATTTCATGCACACGCAATAGACACGAACTAAGTGTGAGACAAAAGATAGCTTTGTTGTTGAACAATCTGAAGACTTATTTGTATGATTTAGATATCAGACACGGAAATCCTTTGTTACCAAATGGTGGCATAGTTCAATTTTATCTCTATCCCATAATAATACATTCGGTTTGGGCACTTCTCATTCCCAACGACAAGATCCGAACCGCCCATCGTTCCGTTTTAAATAATAATGGACCTTTCTCCTCGCCTTCTCAGTAGAAACCACCACCTCCTCCTCTTGGAGTATAGCCTCTCTTATCGACAGCATGGAACTCAAGTCCAAGGAAGAAAAACTAAAGACAGAAGAAAAGAAGCTGGAGTAGCCTTGATTTTGTTACATAGTTATTCTTTTTTTTGTTGGAATATACAGCTCCATTCTAGTAATTCAGTTTGATTAGTTAGTTAGTTAGATTAGTTTTTTGTATACTTAAGTTCTGTTATTCCTTTGATGTATAAATATTAGAAGACATTTTGTATTTCATCAGAAAGTTTAATTCAACAGAATTGATTTTCAATTCTTCAATTCTCTTTCAATTTCTTACATTCTGTTCTCAATATGGTATCAGAGCTGAATACCATACTTGCTTCCGCACCTTTTCCTTCTTTCTAATCCCTATCCATTTTTCTACATTGCAATTTGCTCAGGAATTGCAATCTTCTCGGGAATTTCATCTAACCCCTATCCATTTTTCTTCCTTTTGGTAAAATGACAGAAGCGAATCATCTCAATCCTTCAGATGATTCATCTAGCCCATATTATCTCCATCCTAGTGATAATTCGGGTTCTCTTTTGGTCTCAGAAGTATTTGTAAGAGACAATTATATTGCCTGGAGCCGCTCAATCACCATTGCTCTGGCCGTCAAGAATAAGGTAGCTTTTATTGATGGTTCAATCTCTGCTCCTCCTGCTACTCAGAGCATTCTTTATACTGCTTGGCTTTGTGCCAATAATTTGGTACTTTCTTGGCTTATGAATTCTATCTCTAAAGATATTAGAAATAGTTTGCTCTATGTTACATCTATTGTGGATCTTTGGAATGAATTAAAAACAAGATATTTGAGAAGTGATGGCCCAAGGGTCTCTCATCTTGAAAAATCACTAAGTTCTATAAATCAGGGTTCATCATCAATTACAGAGCATTTAAGTGCTTTCAAGACTCTTTAGGATGAATATGCAAGATATAGGCCTTTTCCAAGTTGTACATGTGTCATGGCTTCTTGTACATGTGATCTGTTCAATTTCCTACTCCTTCGACAGTAATCGGATTATGTGTTGAAGTTTCTTGTAGGCCATAATGATTGCTATGCAGCTGTGAGGAGTCAATTTTTGCTTGCTATTCCATTGCCCAGCATGGCTAAGGTCTTTCTTTATTGCTTCAAGAAGAAAGTCAGAGGCAATTAACAAATTTTACAAGTAATGAATCACATGCTTTTTTTAGCAAAACAACCTAATCAGATTAATCAGTTCAGGGTCTCCAAAAACTAGTCAAAGAAATCCCTACTTCATTGTACTCACTGTGGCTACAATGGCCATACAATTGATAAATGCTTTCAAATACATTGTTATCCCTCGGGATGGACTGGACCAAAGGGAAAAAAATCATTCCTCTGCACATGCAGCTATTTCAACTGAAGAGGTTTGCATTCAGAGTAGTAATGAGAATCAAAGGTTTAGTTTAACTGTTGAAGAATTCAATAAACTCAAAGCACTTGCCATTTCAAGTTCCACTTAGAACTCTAGTATATCCACAGTAGCAATAACATACTTAGCAACTACTTCTCATTTTTTTGGTAACCTTTTTATCAATGTAATTCTGCTTCTACCATGTTACATTCTAATTTTTCTTGGATATTAGATACTGGTGCAACAAATCATATGATCTGTTCACCTCAGTTGTACTCTTCTACCCCTAAACCAATTACAGATTTCATTAACCTTCCCAATAGACAAACTGTTCCAGCAATATATATTGAAACTGTGAGTCTATCCAACACACTACATTTAAATAATGTCTTGTGTGTTCCTAGTTTTTCTTTCAACCTATAATCTGTTTCCAAACTAACCAAAGAATTTGATCTTTGTCTATCCTTCTTTGGCTCTTATTGCCTTTTACATGACCAATCAATGAAGAAGATGATTGGGATTGCATTTGAGAAACATGGACTTTATCACATCTCTCAAAGCTGATTCCTGCCAGCAATATAAATCTGCTTCTATACCAGTTCATGCATCAGCCACTACTCAAAACTTTTGGCACTATAAACTAGGTCATGTCTCAAATTCTAGAATACCTTAGAAAAATAGACTATTTAGTAAACATTTGATTGTACAAATGTCTGTGAAATCTGCCATCTAGCAAAGCAGAAAAACTCTCTTTTCCTGTATCACAAAGTGTTTCTAATAAAGAATTTGATTTGATTCATTGTGACATATGGAGTCCATTTTCCACAATATCATACTCTAGTTTTAAATTCTTCCTTACTATAGTAGATGACTTTACAATATTTACTTGGGTATGCTCAAAAATAAATCTGAGGTGTCTTTCTTGCTGCCAAACTTCTGTAAAATGGTAACAACTCATTTCAACACTCATGTTAAAACCATAAGAACAGACAATGGTTCAAAATTTACTCTTGCAAAATTTTACATCAAATGCGTTGTTGTGTTGAAACCCCACAACAAAATGAAGTTGTTGAAAGAAAACATCAACATTTGTTAAACACAGTAATAAGCATGATGTTTCAAGCAAACTTACCTTTAATTTTTTGGAGTGATTGTGTGTTGACTGCAACACACATTATAAATCGAATTCCAACCCCTCTCCTTAAAAAAAACACCTTTTGAAATGTTATTTGACAAACCACCTAACCTTTCTCATTTAAAGTTTTTTGGATGCTTATGCTTTGCATCTTCTATTACTAGTCACATATAGAAGTTCGATCCAAGAGCAACTAAATGTCTATTTTTAGGTTATCCATCTGATGTGAAAGGTTATAAACTCATGGAGCAGAACACAAACAAGATTATCATTTCCATAAATGTTGTCTTCCATGAAACTAACTTTCCATTCAAACAGCTTCCTTTTAATTTTGAAATACCAAATTTCCACATGAAGCCTCTAATATAAATAATCCTATATCTTCATCTGATCATAACACTTTCTCACAGGAAGATAGTCACCATCTTAATCCTATAGCTTCTGATCAAAATGCTTCTTCACAAGAACCCTCAGATTCCTCTCATATCGACTGCCACCATCCACTGATGCAACAAATTTTATTCCTACTAATTCAGCAGATTTCATCTCAACTAATTCACACATCAGAAAGTCAAAAAAGAACTAAACATCCACCAAAAGTTTTGCAGAATTATTATTGTGGCAATGTCTCCTTGTTTCCTTATGCAAACAACTCATCTACTCCCATTGATTGTTCCTCTAACACAGGTAATCTCTATCCTATACCATCTTTCCGTTCTGTCAATAGACTCTCAGCACCATACAAGGCCTTGTTGGCTTCCATTTCTATTACAAAAGAACCCAAAACATATAAGCAAGCTACACAAATACATGAATGGCAAGTTGATATGAGGAATGAAATAAATGCTTTAGAGTTGAACAAAACATGGGAACTTGTTACTCTCCCTAAAGATAAGCAACCTATAGGTTACAAATGGGTCTTTCGAGTAAAGTACAAGGCTGCTGGAACTATAGAAAGACATAAAGCAAGGTTGGTAGTTAAGGGATACACCCAACAAGAAGGATTGGACTTCTTTGGTACTTTTTCTCCAGTGGCAAAAATCACTTCAATTCGGTTGTTACTGGCTGTGGCTGCTATCAGAGCACATATTCACCAGTTAGATGTAAATAATGCCTTTTTACATGTTGAATTGCATGAAGAAGTTTACATGGAAGTGCCAATGGCTTGGAAGTTAAAAAACCCAACATGGTTTGTAAACCGTTAAAGAGTCTCTATGGTCTAAAGCGGGCCTTTTGACAATGGTTTACAAAACTTTCCCAAGGTCTTCTTGATTATGGCTTCACTCAAGGCAATTCTGATTGCTCACTTTTCATTAAGAAAACTGCCACTTCTTTCATAGCACTACTAGTATATGTAGATGTTGTTTTACTAGCTAGTGATAGTCTAATTGTAATATAGGTTGACTCAATACTTTTCTGCATGACAAGTTCACAATCAAAGACTTGGGACAGCTGAAGTACTTCCTAGGATTGGAAGTGGCCAGATCAAAGTCTGGAATTTCAATTTACAAAGGAAAGTATGCATTGGACATACTTGAGGATACATGTCTTACAAGCTCTAAACTAGTTGCTTTTCCAATGGAATCTAACCTTAAACACAGTGCAGATGATTCAAATCTCTATGAGGATGTCTCAGGTTACAAAAGGTTAATTGGCAGATTATTATATTTAACAATTACAAGGCCTGACTTAGCCTTTTTGTTTAGGTTCTTATCTAGTTCCTTACTAAACCTTCAGTAGCTCATCATCAAGCTGCAATTCGTGTGCTTAGATAAAAGCAGCACAAGGTCAAGGGTTATTCTTCTCCTCATCCTCAAATTTAAAGTTGAAAGCCTTTTCTAATAGTGATTGGGCAAGCTGCTTAGATACCAGGAGAAGTGTTATAGGTTATGCAATTTTTCTAGGAGACTCATTAATCTCATAGAAATCAAAGAAACATGCCACAGTTAGCCGCTCATCTACAGAAGCAGAATATAGGGCTCTTGCAGCCACCACACGTGAAGTCCAGTGCGTCTATGCTCTTCAAGGTCTTAATGTTGATCATTCTCAGCCAACTATGCTTTACACTGACAGCAAGTCAGCTCTATCAATTGCAACCAACCCAGTACAACATGAAATGACTAAACATATTCAAATAGATTGCCATCTTATTAGAGAAAGACTACAGCAAAATGTTATCAAGCTCTTTCACATTCCCTCAAGATTACAACTAGCAGACATTTTCACAAAACCTCTCGGATCACTACCTTTCCATCACAATTTGCACAAGATGAGCATTATAAATATACATGCTCATCTTGAAGGGGGGGGGGGGGGGGGTCTTGGAGTATAGCCTCTCATATCAACAACATGGAACTCAAGTCCAAGGAAGAAAAACTAAAGGCAGAAGAAAAGAAGCTGGAGCAGCCTTGATTCTGTTACATAGTTATTCATTTTTCTGTTGGAATCTACAGCTCCATTCTAGTTAATTCAGTTTGATTAGTTAGATTAGTTATTTGTATTGTTAAGTACTGTTATTCCTTTGTTGTATAAATATTAGAAGACATTTTGTATTTCATTAGAAAGTTTAATTCAATAGAATTGATTTTCAATTCTTCAATTCTCTTTCAATTTCTCACATTCTGCTCTCAACACCTCCCAACCTATATACGAGGCCGGGGCCGCTAAATTTACCATAGCCTCCATTAAGTAAATTAAAATCATTTACACTGAAATCAATAAGACAACGTTATACATGAAATTAATAGATTGGATGGAGGAAGAAATTAAGAAAGGTTAGAGGAACCGGGAGATAATTTCGAATAAGGTTTGAATGGAGAGATGTAATTTGATTGTAAAATATACATATTTCAGGTTTCTTTAATTACATCATAATAAATTTAATTAAAATATTACCATATTTTATAAATGGATAATTGCAGCAAAAGCTCCAAACCTTTGAAATATTAGCAGACTTTCCCCAAACCTTTGATTTGTTGCAGCTGCCACCCCTAACCTTTCCAAACATTGCAGATGAAACACTTGTGGACAGTTTCCATTCAAAATTTTGCCTGTTGACAAAAAATTTAACTTTGACAACATTTTTAATATTTTAAAAAGGGGCAAAAGAGTAACTTTATATTTATCACTTTAAATAATTAAACTAATTAAATTTTAAAAAAACAAGAAAAAAAAACACAATCAGCTTCTTCCTCTCACACCCCACGCCCACCCCTTCCCCCACTTTAAAAATGTGGTCAAAGTTAAATTTTTGGTCTGCTCACAGAAGCTTCACCTGCAATGTTTGGAAAAGTTAAGGGTAACGGTTGTAACAAATCAAAAGTTTAGGAAAAGTCTGCTAGTGTTTCTATGGTTTGAGGCTTTTGCGGAAATTATCCCTTTTATAAATGACCCGAATTTTGAAAGTATTAGGCCAGCATTGTAATAGGGCCAATTTAAAGGAAAATGTTGGGTTTTGTTGATACTCAATAAGTTCGGGCAATGGTGTTTAACGATTGGATTGATTTCATAGGCTTCAGTGAGTACTGAAATAATTATCAACGCCACAATTGATTAGCTCGACCAAAAAATAAATTGGGCAATTGGAAGCAACATCATGATTTAACAGTTGCTCATGGTTCTTTCATTAGTTGGATGGCCCTTTTATTTGATACCCCACTTTGCTTTTGTTGGCCCATCTTATGTTTCACCCTAACATTATAAATACATATTCTTGTATGGATGAAAATCATGTGTTTTGCAAGAGTTTTGAAGGCAGCCTCTTTCGTTCATTTTCTTGGTGAAACCATGACCTAAACTACTCCCTATCTTCTAGTGGTAGACATGTTTCCATTTGATTTTGATTCCAAGAGAATCGAATTGAATCTTAACAATGACCTAATTGTTTTTTTTTTTTTTTGTAATTGATGGGCCAAATGATTTTTTTAAGAAATGGAACAAAATCAGAGCTGAACCATTCAGTTCTGGTTTGGTTCTAGTTTTATTTTTTAAATTTTTAGACTGGTTCGATTATGGTTTGATTTGCTTTAGTTTGCTTCTAGTTTTATTTCTTAAATTTTCAGACCTGCACAATAGCCCAAATTGATAAACAAAATATAGTTATAATTTGAATGCAAAAATAAATTTTCATTATCATACAAAAGATTGCCTAAAAGTAATAACAATGATTCATTATATTAATTGCAGCAGTGTTGACGTCATACCTTGATATGATCACATCAAGAAATTGAGAAAGATGGATGGATCAAGAAAAGACTCCAAGATCGTCTAGGAATATATATAGATGAAACCGCGCGACCCATTGCTTATATTGAAGAAAGAACCTTGGTAAGATGGAAACACCCCAATCAATTATGGAGGGGATTGATTGATAAGTTGTTAGGTGAACGCCACGGAAAACTCTGATAAGTTTAGAAGTTCTAAAAGAACCAAAGATAATTTACTCTCACAAATTTTTGAATGAAATCCGAATGCCTATTCATCAAGCTAATAGCTATTTAAATATAAAGAGGTCCACGAATTTGACAGCTAGAAAATCCCAAATATGTTGCCATGAAATCTCAAATACCTATTCTAATCAATGCTGGAGATTGATTCCTAATGGGTCTCCTTATATCACTCCTATTCCACCATCAAATAAGGAAAGTATCTAAATTGGAATGAGAGCCTTACAACTCAGTAAAAATGATATAATAAATAAGAAAGAAAATTAAGCTATATAAAGAAGATTGTTTTTTTTTTTTAAATGGCCGCCAATCAAAATCGTGGAACCAATTTAGGAAATTAAACTTTAATTCACACAATCTTGAGTTGTTCTCCTTGATGAACTTTATTGCCTGATTATTCCAAAGTTTGAATCATGGAAATCCATCCTTGAGGGGCACGAGGAGAATCTTCCTTGGGCCTCCAAGAATTCACCTCAGTCTAAATGTTGAATCAGCCCATCGAGAGTTTTCTTGAACCTTTTAGCTCCAGCTCTTGTAACTAGGCCAATTGGCACTTGATCAGGATTTGCATTCCATTGGTTAGTCGTGCCCTCATCATTCCCCTCCTCTCGAAAACGATTTCTCCTCAAATCAACACCTTGTTTTGTACTCACCTGGCAAATGCAACTTGTATGCATTGTCATTGATACGCTCAAGGACTTGAAAAGGTATGTTGGAAACAACTTAGAATGCCTTTTTTTTGGAAATCCTTCTTTCCTCAAGTGCAACCAAATCCAATCACCGGGTTCAAAAATCAACTTTTGGCGCCCTTTGTTAGCTTGTTATGCATATTGCTCTGTTTTTCTCTTAACGTTGAGTCTTGCTTTCTCATGTATGTGCCTAACAAATTAAGCCTTGAATGTATCAGATGACATATGGAAATGTCTTAATGAATTCCACCCATCGTGCATGTCTCCTATTCAACTTGTTAACAAACTCCTTAGGCCAAAGGTAGTGTGCCATGTTTCCAATGCTCGAACCAACTTATATAATTCCTTATCATAAGTACGGTAGTTTAAGGCTGCCGCGTTTAATTTCTCACTGAAATATGCAATTGGTCTTCCTCCTTGCGTAAGAACTGCACCTATATCCATACTTGAAGCATCATATTCAATTTCAAACGTCTTAGTTAAAATCAAGAAAAACAAGTAAAGACGCATGAGTTAATTTTTCCTTGATTAACTGGAACGCCTTCTCTTTCTCATCTCTCCATTTGAAACCAATGTTCTTCTCGATGATTTCGGTAAGTGGTGCGGTGATGCTACTAAAGTCTTTCATGAACCTCCTATAAAAACTAGCGAGTCCATATAAAAACTACGAAGATGACTTGCACTCACGGGACTTGACCATTCCTGAATTGCACGGATCTTTTCTTCATCAACTTGTATTCCTTGTGCGCTCACAACAAAACCAAGAAACACAAGCTTATCGGTGAAAAATGTTCACTTCTTCAAGTTAGCAAATAACTTCTCTTTTCTAAGTACATTCAAAACTGACTTTAAATGCACAATATGATCATCCAAGTTTTTGCTATAAATGAGAATATCATCAAAATAAACAACAAATCTGCCAATGAAAGTACGCGCAAGACATAGTTCATTAATCGCATGAAGGTACTCGGTGCATTAGTTAAACCAAATGGCATAACTAACCACTCATACAAACCATGTTTCATTTTAAACGCAGTTTTCCATTCATCGCTCACTTTCATCCTTATTTGATGATACCCACTCTTTAAATCAATCTTAGAAAATACACAAGCACCATGCAATTCATCTAAGATGTCATTAAACGAGTAATAGGGTGTCAATACTCTACCGTTATATTGTTGATTGCTTGGAAATCAATGCACATTCTCCACGTCCCATCCTTTTTAGGAACCAAAATCCTTGGAACGGCACACAGACTCATGCTTTCTCTCACATATCCCTTTTCCATCAACTCACTAACCTGCTTTTGTAATTCATTTGTCTCTTCAGAATTGCTTCGCTAAGTTGGTCGATTAGATTGTGAGCACCGGCCATAAAATCGATTTGATGTTCAATTCCATGAATATGGGGTAAACCATGTGTAATCTCCTCGAGAAAGACATCTTCAAACTCCTGCAAAAGAGAAACAACAGAACTAGGCAAAGACACGCCATTCTCGTTAGTGTTTAACGCCTAATTGAACAAAAAGTACAATCATTGGCTAATTTGGAAACATCTCTCTTTTTATTTCACTTGATTTTGGATAGAAATTTGTTTTTCTCTCAATGGCTGAATCAGCTCTCTTGTTTTCTCTCTCAATTATCTCGGCCTCTCTTATTATTTTTTTCTTTTTTGGTTTTCACTTGTTTTCTTTTTCTCACTCTCTTTCTCTTGATCAACCTCTTTTTGTAACCTCACTTGATCTTCACAAACTTTCTTTGGTGTCAAAGGAACTAGAGTGATTGTCCTTTGATTAAGCATAAACGAGTATTTGTTGGTGAAGCCAACATGCTTAACATGTCAACCAAACTGCCATGGTCATCCTAGTAGCAAGTGCCTAGCTTGCATCGGAACTACATCGCACAAAACTTCATCTTCATATTTTCCAATGCGGAAGGAAACTAACACCTGTTTGTTCACCCTCACCTCACCACTATCATTGAGCCATTGTAACTTGTAAGGTCGGGAATGTTTAATTGTTGGCAGCGCTAATTTCTCAACCATTGTTGTGCTAGCAACATTAGTACTACTCCTTCCATCAATAATCACACTACAAACCTTGTTTTGCACGTGGCATCTAGTATGAAAAATGTTTTCCCGTGCACTTCATCATTCTTTGACCTGCACACTTATAGCTCTCCTTGCAACCAACAATTCTCCTTGGGCACTGTATTCCTCATCACCCACATACTCCAATGGTGGCATAGATTCGGTGTCTTCTTCGCCCTCGGTTTCCACTTCTCCATTTTCTCGCAATAACATAACTTTTTTGTTCGCACATTGGCTCACTATGTGATCCTTGCCTTGGCATTTAAACACTTAATATAACAATATCGAGTGGTAGGAGGATCAATTTTACCTTGATTTCCATGGCTGGACATTCCTTGCTTTTGCTCGATTTTTGGCTTGACCGGGGCTTGTTTTTCTTCTTTCTTCACCAAATCCGACCTCCAAGATGAACCCGAGTTAGAGTATTGCTGTGTATTGTTCCCCCTCCTCGAGTTGGTTTTCAATTTTGATAGCCAAGTGTACTACCATATTTTCCAACTCCACATAATGTTGCAGTTCCACCGAGTTAGTAATTTCACGATTCAAACCAACCAAGAACCTAGTCATGGTAGCTTATCGGTCCTCCTCTAAATTCGCTCAGATCATACCGATTTCCATTTCCCTATAATAATCCTCCACGCTTCGATTACCTTGTATAGGACTTCGCAATTTTTGTACAACTCTCGGTAGTAATAGCTTGGAACAAACCGTCTCCTCATCACGAGCCTTGGCATTTAAACACTTAATATCACAATTTCGAGTGGTAGGAGGATCAATTTTACCTTGATTTCCATGGCTGGACATTCCTTGCTTTTGCTCGATTTTTGGCTTGACCGGGGCTTGTTTTTCTTCTTTCTTCACAAAATCCGACCTCCAAGATGAACCCGAGTTAGAGTATTGCTGTGTATTGTTCCCCCTCCTCGAGTTGGTTTTCAAATTCTATTTTTCGATCTTCAAAGAGTCTCCTTCACTGACGTGATGAAATACGATGTAGGTGTGCTGCAATTTTGTGTAAATTGAAAAGGAGTAAAGGAGAAATTATTCAAATGAATACAAAATTAGGGTGTACACAATGGGTTGTCTCCAATGACCTAGAACCAATTAATAAGTTGTCTCAAATTTATGAGTTGTTTCCAATGAATGCAAAAATTAAGGTCTCCACTAATTAATATAATATATAGAGAACTAAATTTTAAAATCAAATTTGGCTCTGGCTTTGGTTTTGGTTCTCAGTTCTAGAACTAGAACCAAACCAAACCAAAACCAGAACAAAATGATTCTTGGTTCGAAGAACTAAAACTATTAATTTTTTTGGTAAAACCGAACTGAATTACTGAGTTTGGTTTAGTTTGTTCTATTCTGGATATTTTGTCCACCCCTATTATCTTCTCCTTCTTTGTGACCTTGTAGCCACCATTCTCCCTCCCTTTGTGGGTAATTCAATTGGGAAATTATAGTGATTTGTGGGTTGAGCAATCAATTGTCGCGTGTTTGATTTTGGATAGAGGGAAGAGGGCTCTGGATTTTCTCTAAGGCAACCATTAGTATGGGGGGAGAGAGATTTTCTCTAAGGCAACCATTAGTATGGGGGGAGAGAGAGAGAGAGAGATTTAACTTCCACGACCATGGGAACGGGCACAAGACAATTAAGTCGATAGTAAGTGTAGTTTTTACACTTATTTAGGACCTTTAAGTGTTACAATTCTGCATTAAATGGTCTTTTTTGGGTTGATTTGTTATAATTTTATTTTATTTGTTGGAGGAATGAAAAGAGAGACGTGTTGGAGCAAACAGAAACTAAATCGGAGTTAAAAAAAAAAAAGGATTCAATTGGAGTCTAGAGAAAGTTCAAAGACTTAATTAGAGGTTGAAAATAAGGTCGAGGAATAGAAGTGAAATTCTGAAAAAAGTGAGGAAGCTGACCATTCTCAATATTGCAATAAAAATCATTATTGCTAGTAAGAGGCCTCCCTCCTTTCGATAGGCCTCCTGCCCTAGTGTCTATAAACTCCAAATTGGACTGCACTTGTTCAAAAATAAAGAGTTTTGGGGTAAATTTTGACACTTTTATGGGATTGAAACACTATAAATATGGCTTTTTCATTTATTATTATGGTAGACATTATTCGACATTGAATTTAGAGAAATATACAAGGTAATGAACCAGGTTTGTATAATTCATTCAAGGAATAGAAGTCAAGCTTGGTGCTAGATTGTTTTTCACTTTCTTCTCTATTTTCTTCATAAACCCGATGAAGTATGTCAAACCTAATTTTTATTTTTGTGTGACAATGATGATGAACTAATTTCTCTAAGGTTTAATTTTTATTACATATTTTTTTATTACATTGATGATTGTAGTTAATTATCTGATCAGTAATTAATTGATTTATGAAAGGTAGAGACTGAATTATTTATTTAGGCCAAATAGTAAAATTAGGTGATTTAGCTAAAAGATAGATATATACTTTTAGAATTATTGTGGTCATTAAATGAAATTTTTGCTATATAAATTCATTTAATTATGTTAGAATTCACATGGAGAAATAACGAGTTTACATAACTAAGTTGAACTGACTTTGCTCGAGATATATTTTCAATTAAACTTAAGAAGTTCAACCTAATACATGTTGATAGATGAATTTTCGTAAATGCACGATATCGTAGATAAGTAATAATGTAGTAAATAAAGTGTCATCCAATGGAGAATACTTAATATAGTCTTAATTAATATTAACTCTAATCAAATACTCAAAATTTTTAAAACTAATTATGTAAATTAATCTAATTAACAATTAAGGAAGCCTTTGCGAAACCTATAAAAAGCGCTAATACTTCGATTGCCCCATTATTAATCTATTTAAATGCAATGACAACTATTAAACACTTGTTTATACTTATTAATTTATGTTCATATTTTATTTAAAAATTTCTTTCAGATAGAGACAAACTTATCTCACATGTGATTTTTCTATATTTACATAACATGAATGAATGTAGTGTCCATTTAATTTATGCGCATTATAACAATATATCTACATCTCCTATTGGACCTAACAATAATAGTTATTCATGTTATATTTTTCATTAATCCTCTCGAATATAACAAAGAGCATTTAACAATTCAATTTGTAGTGAATTAACTGAAAAAATAAAGTCAAAGATGTGTAATTAATATTATAATAAAGGGTTCATTTTATCTTAGCAACTAAAAATTTAGCCCAAAGTCACAAATTAAAAAAATCATATAAGAACAATGAAACCCCACCCACATTTTAAAATTATGAAGAAAAAGAGAAGAAGCCATGAATTCTTGAATATCTTCAAGTCTTCTTGATCAGTTATTCAGTTGCATATTCTTCTTCCTTACCCAAAAATTAAGAACTATGCTTCAAGAATGAATTCCTTATAACTTGCCCCTTAATTTCCTTAGAAAGAATGATGTTTGCCTCTTTTGTAGCAAGAAAGGTGTCTTAAACAAAACCCAGGGGCGTAGGGTACCTCTCGGGCAAAGCAAAGTAGAGAACAAAGAGGGAGAAGGCTTTAAAAAAACAAAATGAAGAATTATAATATAGAATTATTATATCGTATGAGATGTCTTTAGTTGTTGACTAAAGGTCGGTATAATACACAGTCAACACAAGGTAAAAATTCTTGTTCCAATTGGTTACCAAAAAAGACTTTGGGAAGAAAATGGAAACATTTCCCTTTTTCAATTTGAGGCATTTTGTCATGAATTTTAGTATTTCAACTTCTATTTTCATCCAATTATATCCATGTAATATTCAATCATCAACTTGTGGTCCGAATTGACTTTTGGATATTTGCAATTTAGTCCCAAACTTGTAGCTCTTCTTTTTTTGGCATTTCTTTGATCAATTTCCACTTTTTTTTTTTTCATCAAAAACCATCCAAACCCGACTTTATCCTACAATAATCGATATTTCACGAAATTAAGTAGTAAATTTATCAAATTGACATTTAAAAACATTTAATGCATTGGATAGGTGCAGAAATCACACATATCAAATACTCCAAACTTTAACATTTGTTTGTCCTGAACAAAATTAGCTACTTAAACACAAACAAAATAAAAATAATGTAGTTAGATAATTTGTCGTTTAGCTTCACATTTCGAAAACCCTTGAACATTTATAAACGAATTCCTAGATATGTTACCAGGATTAACTTTACAAATTCCAAAACCTAGATACATTAAAACAACTGAGAGCAGAATTTAATTTGTGAAATAAAATATGAATACCATATATAACATGATAAATTACGAAGGTAAACATCTACGGACCCATGCCACGAATTAAATAATCCAATAACAAGTTGATAAAAACACAATAGTATCCGTTTTTGTAATTTCGCAAAATGAAGAAAATAACAATCAAAAGAACCAAGAACAACTACATTTGTAGATTTCTTCTTTTGACTTCTTGATGAAATAGAATCAAACCCAACCGTCTTGACTTTATCACCACCTTTTTTATTGTACTTTGTCACAACTACCACTTGGACTAAGAATTTGTATCCTTAACTTCATGCCAAGTAGTTTGATTAATAGATGAGATTAAATATTTAGCACATGTTGTTTTTGTGTTATCCAAAGACCCGAAAAACATGTTGGCTTTGAAAAAAAATTAATGAAGCATCACATCATGTGAATTTGCTTAAAGATGGCTGCAATGCTCTTTTCTAAGTCACCGGACGAAAATTATTTTTTAAAGATTAATCCATTTCTTGATTAGTTACTTTACTTATTGGTAAAGCCATTATCAAATATAAGAATTAATTCTTACATAAATTAAGTCATTTAAGCATGATAAGAGAATTAGTATATAAAATAATATATGATTTTTATTTCTGGATTGTTAATAGACTAAAGTAAGAAAACAATTTAATCTAACCTTAAATTCACCTATATAACAAATTTGAAAATATTTAGGATGATATAGAATCTATTCTATACAAGCTGAAATGTTACAAGAAATCATATTATGTTATATATAGAAAACTATGAAAATCACAGCCCAAAGATTCTAATCGAAATATTTACCATCAGATCAGTCAGTACTCGGTACTGGTAAAATCGGTAGCCTTTTCTCACGGTTTTGACAATTAGAAATCGTAAATGTATTAACAAAGCCAATAATATAAAGTTTGCAAAAGCATTTCATATATTTTTCCGTCAAATTCAGCTACTTATTCAATATGAGATTGATGTGTTTGTGCATAGTCAATATAATCACAACAAACATTAAAGTTGGTTATTTTTCGTTCCTCAATGATCAAATATTTTCTTCTGTCGTAAGGTACACACTCCCAAACTTGTTCTTTATTTCCACTCGGTGTGTTTATTCTAAAGGTTGAATTCTCATCATTCATACTTTTCGTTCTCGAGCTTGGTTGGGTTTCTACAATGAAAATTACTACCTCCATATGTGATGACTATCCCAAGATTTGAATGTCCCAACCTTCAAGTTTTACCTAGTATAATAATCCTCACTAAAAGTCTAAATCCACAATAGTATCTAAAACTTAGCCCGACACAAATATTAATTATAGTTTTGTTACTGCCTCAACACACTTTGGCATGTCTTCCTTTTCCTTTTTTTTTCCATCCCTTTTTCTATTTTTGGGATCTTTTGCATTGATTTTTGAATGTAGTTTTCACTATATATTGTATGCAGCTTTCTTCTCTGATATATCGTATCCTAAACATTGGTAATAGATATGGCTAGATTAATCAATATTAGCTTAATACAACAATATAGGTAACTTTTTCCTACGTGCCGCGCCAATAAAATGCCTTTTATTTTTTTATCAGTAAATATGATCAAAATCCTAGTGTATGGGCATTACCTGTGTTCCACCTATTAGCAAAAAATACTACATGCGATATTTTTAAAAGCACAGAATCAAAGATATCCTTATAATATAGCATCTAAGAGGTGAAGCAGTGCAAGTAGCTTTTTAATGAATTGCATGCCACTTGACGAGTCTCGGAAGAAACAAAGCCTCCCTAATATGAAGGTATTGAGGAATTGCATTTTTAACTTGGGAAAGTTGTTGATGCTTCCATGGCGGTGCAGGCTATGTCACCTCTTTATTCTTCCAATCAAAGTGAAGCGGATGCCTTGCAATTCACTATAGAGGTTGCATGCCTTCAATTCATTTGTGTTTTGTAGACCTAAGTCAAGATCTTAGCCTTATTGAAGCTTGAGTAAGAAAGCTCAGTATAGATCTCTATTGAGAAAGGGGAGTCATAAGAATCATATTCTCTCCCAGTAGGCTATTAAGGCCGATCCCATCCTTTCACGTCCTCTACACCGACACATGGGAGGCAGATGAGGGGGATATTGTAATTGCACGGAACTTGCATAAAATATTTTGATCAAAAATAAAATTGATTTTCAAAATGATGATTGAAGTTGATCATATTTTTAAAACATCTACTTTGAAATCTAGTTAAAAACACTTTCCAAAAGTCCAAAATAAACATGTATTTAATGAATCTTTATATCATGAACAAAACCCGCAACATGCATAGATTTGGAGTTCCTGCCACTTCCAGATTAATTCATGAACATTCATTATCAATTTCCAGATTAAAATGCAAATAAGTATTTAACAGGAATACAACATCCATGTAGGCAATGAGAAATCCCCCATAAAGACTCTGGAAATTGAAGTTCTGCATAACGCGCTTCAATGATTTTGCACAAAATTATCTAATTATTTGAGGCCATCACCTTCTGATAAACACAAACCGAAAATGTGCCATTTAATACGAATGAAGTGAAATATGCCATATTCTTATGACATTTACATCCATTGCCTTCCTCATTTTTACTTTTTTTAAAAAAATTGCCAAAAAAAGTGCTAGTATTTTTGTCAATATACTCAAAATGCATGTGAATATATAAAAATCAAATTCTAAAGGAATTAGAATATGAAATGCACATTCAGACAAGTCGTTCCATTCTTTAAATAAAAGTCATTACATTCTTTAGTTCAAACCTTTTAATATAAACAAAAGAAAGTTGTTCATTTTCTTGAAATCAAACATAATTGAAAGAAATAAGAAAATGAAACAAGGAATTGCAAGTGATAGGATTAACCGAGGCAAGTGTTCGATACTTTGTCCTTAAGATGAATTTGCCTCACGCGATGCTAACGATTTTTCGACAGTCATATCCCAAGATACAATGTTCAGGTCCAGCAATAGGATCACTCCAAATTACGTAGACCAACGAACTCGAACGGAGTTTCCTCTCTACCAAAACTATGATTTTGATACAAAAAAGAATCACTTCTACAAAGTGTTTTTAAGCAAAACCAAAGTGTATTGTGGAATGGAATGAATTATAAACATCCTAAAGGTCCTTTATAAAGAAGGTGAAGGGGTGTGGTTAGAGACACGCCCCAAAACTCAATTTTTTTCATAAAGGGATGCAACCTGTTCCACCGTTCTCCTATCGTCCTTGTGGCACTCAAGCGGCGCAATGCAGTGAGTTGTCGCTTGCCTGACACTCGAGCGGCGGTCTCATATGCTAAATTCTGATTTTTTTCCTTCAATATTTGGACCACAATTTCTCATTTATCCTGAATTGGTTTTTAGATTCTAAATATACTACGATGATCTACTCGACAAGTAGAATAAGTTAATTTATTTACTTTCGTAATATGACTATCGAATTAAGTTCGAATATTTCACCGAAATTGATACAGTCACTTTTCAAGTTTCATACTTAACCAAAATTTTTCGATCTTTAAACCAAATTCTTACAACAAATTGTACCAATCAAAGGTGCAAGAGAAGTTTGTAACTTTGGATGCTATAGCTAGAGACTTATGATACGTGATATTGGAGCATCGGTATAGTTTTTACAAGCTCTCCTCTGATGATGTATTATTGATTATAGCATCACGTGGCTAGAGACTACTTTCATGTTTTCATGTACTGTATCATTTGGAAGGATGTATGTACCGTAGCGAGTCATTTTGACAATTACTTCTTTTGTTTATACATATTTCATGTTGTAGTAAAGCCATTTCTATTTATGGTTAATCCCCTATGAACTCTTTTGGTTCATTGAAACACATGGTATTTGGAAGACATTCTGGCCCTAGCCCATATAAAAAGGACTTGATAACAAATTGTACATGGTCTTCATAGCACTAGATGGAATTAAGAAAGACGGAAAAAGTCAAATCTTAAACGCAATTCAGGTTTGAAGGAGAGTGAAATGCAAGCATAAACGCAATGTCGTTCAAATGTGTGGTCGGAGGATACTATAACAGGATCCTCCATTAAAGCACATGATATTGAGCTCCAATTTAACACAGAAGACAACGAAGTGTAGTATAGGGAGGGGTAGATTTTGAGGGATGGGGGTGAGGTGAGGGTAGGGTAGGGTAGGGTAGTGTAGTGTAGGGTAGAGTGGGGATTTTTGTTTTTTTGTTTGTTTTTTTTTTTTGGTTTTAATTATTTTTTATGAAATATAAAATTACCAAGTTGGGGAAGAATATAGATTTTTAAATGTTTGGAATTGTAGGTGGCATATATAAAAAAGTTAGGTATAATTTGTAAAAAAATAAAAAGTTTGGGAGTGCACTTGTAATTATTCCTTTTTAATTTTGGCAATTTTTAGTGTTTTAAAGAATAAATTAAAGGAATTGGACGATAGAGGATTTTTTGTATCTAAAAGTTTGTATTCTGCACAAAAGCTTTCAAACAAGGACCCTTTCTACTATTTCCAATAGGTAAGAGAGTATTCCTCACATCATCAAATATGTAGATGGTTTTCTTCCAATAGGTAAGAGAGTATTCCTCACATCATCAAATATGTAGATGGTTTTCTGCTATTAAGCCAAATCAAAATCAAAAATACCTTCCAACTTAATCCAACATAATATAGATGATTGGTGGGAAAATGATTTATTTGACCATCATGAGGTCAGACATTTCTTTTTCAGTCATCACTCTTAGCTAGTTTATGCAAGAGCTAAGGCGACGCATGGATCATCACTTGCTTCGACACTTGATGGCACTTGAAGGGTAACCAAGTTGGGATTGTCCTTTCTAAGAGCATCTCAAAGAGACTCTATTTTTAAAGAGCACATTCTATCATTTGAAGAGTATCTATAAATTTAAAGAGTTAAAATTTTGAAGTACTCAAATAAACTCTTTATATTTAAACTTAATTTTACTACTCGCAAAAAATATTTATTATTTTTCTTTTTCTTTATTTTAACTAGCTTTTCTTTAGATTATTTTATTGTTTTCCTACATTGAAAATTGAAACACTTTGAATGCATTTAATTATAGAGAGTGAGTTTGGCTCAAAATTTTNATATTTATTTTTTTTCTTTTTCTTTATTTTAACTAGCTTTTCTTTAGATTATTTTATTGTTTTCCTACATTGAAAATTGAAACACTTTGAATGCATTTAATTATAGAGAGTGAGTTTGGCTCAAAATTTTCCTATTTTTTTTAAACACACATTCTTCAAAAAATCACTATTTAAAACTTTGTTTTTGACAAATAAAGGATAACAAACAAAGGGTCAAATTTACTGCCACATTGTTTAGGAACACTTTGACAAAAGGGAGATCAAAATAGCCTAAAAATCTAGTGACAAATAGGTCACATACATATTTACTAAGGCATTGGATCAAATACCATTTCACACTTTTTCGCAAGTTGAACGTTCCTGACATTCACGCTCCAACTTGAGTAGCAAAATATGTACAAACATGATATCATTATCTTTATTCATGTTTTTACATATTTTGCATGTGTTCGAGCCCATTTTTTGTTGAAAATGTATTTTGTAATAGTGAATTTTTAAAGAGTGCATGGTTAAAATGTATGAAAAAGTTTTAAATTTACATGTAAAATCTTTTATTATGGAAATACGTTGTTGAAAATGAATTTGAGAGCAAAAAAAATGAGTTCTATAATTTAATAATGGAATCAAATAAGGGCTTTATTTATTACTTATTAAAACCAATGTAGGACAGGAATGATGCAATGTACAGCAAATTTCCCATTCTCTTTTCTTCCACAGTATCAAAATTTACACAAATCCCTAGAACAGAGGTAGATTAGTTTCACCATTCTCAGAAACTACAGAAAAAAAATCCAGAAAATAAAGAAAAGTTCAACTCTTTTAGGGAGAAACTGAAGGCATAAAAAATATTTTTACATGCGCATACAGTTTTCATCACAACAAAAAGATTTGTTATTTTATAATTTTTCCATGACCACCCGTTGAGGAGACTGTGTAACATTTTTAGACACAACTGCTCAGAAGCATCAGCAAGGCCTTGTAGCATTCGTAATATCTCTGAGGTATCCTCCAAGTAGTATTTGGCCTTGCTTGGTTTTCTGTCCAACGATGCATGCAAACACTTCAGCAACTGGGGAGAGAGATTTGCTATGGCTTACATTATCACCTCAAACATATCCTCATCTAGTCGATCACCTCTCATACAAAGAACGAAATAAGAAAGCACTTCCTTTTGTCACATTGCCGCCAAGAGTCGTGCTGTGACAAGGCCTTTATTCACCCCCAAGTCAAATAAAGATGGTAAATATATTGTAAACAAGACGAGAATCAAAATCTTGAATAACATGGTATAGTAATATATTATCTACTTATTTCGAAAAACCACTACTGATCATCCGTGACAATAATAAAATATTAAAATAAACTATTTACTAGTCAGTATCCGGGGTAGTCTTGATGTGTGTACAGACAAATAAAACTATGAAACAAGTAATATATTAAAAATCAAAACTGATAGTAATTTTTTATGTGAACAAAGAGATTGTCATTCACTTGAAAATGTATTAGCCTATGGCATTCTGAAAGGTGCCTCAGCCCCACTTTAAAGTGACGGGAGATTCTCATCAGGCTCGAGTTAGTTTTTCATGTATTTCTACTCACAGTGAACAAGTAGTTAAACGGACATGCAGTATACATAATCACGTGCACCCCGTTGATAACCATGAAAACTGAATTCTAAAATTGTTGATTCATAGGCAACAGACTTAGGTCTTGAACAGGATGCCCTAGTGGCATGTCTTCCAGCAAAAAATATTTCCATTTTCTTCCAAAAATAATACTCTCGGGGGACAAGTTGAGTGTCATTTCACCATTTTAAATTTTATAAATGGATCACAAGACAAGGGGGGCGGTGGAGCTGCTCCATATACACATTTTCATGACTTCTAATGCTTGCAATTTGAAGTAGTAGCCCTATGCATCCACCTATTAACATATCTAAAAAAATCTTTAGCAACTAGTTTAGTTTGTCACTGATGATTGGAAACATCAGAATATTAAAAAAAATTCTAACGTGTGGGCCCACACATGTATATATGTTAAAATGTGTAATGCTATCTTAAAAATTTAATCAATAAAGTAATCCATTAATACTACTTTTGGACTAATGGGTATTAAGTGTCATGGAAATAAAGTGTGGAGAGTGGAATGACTATTTTAAATTGATGAGGGGCCAATTTAAAATAAAAGAAAGATAACAACTGCTCAGTAGTTATTTATTATGGCTATGGTTCCCAAATTGGCGTGACTTTTATCCTTTTCTCCGCATCCCCATCAACATAGAAGAATTCAAGANTAATACTACTTTTGGACTAATGGGTATTAAGTGTCATGGAAATAAAGTGTGGAGAGTGGAATGACTATTTTAAATTGATGAGGGGCCAATTTAAAATAAAAGAAAGATAACAACTGCTCAGTAGTTATTTATTATGGCTATGGTTCCCAAATTGGCGTGACTTTTATCCTTTTCTCCGCATCCCCATCAACATAGAAGAATTCAAGAAATCACGTATCAACTAGAAGATCATAACCACTTTCATTCAATCA
>CAIGRP010005201.1:3957-19261 GCA_903798385.1 Fraxinus cuspidata
AAAAAAAAAAAATACTTAGTCGTAGTTTTGTATTATTATATTTTTAAAATCATGATTGCAAATAAGTCATTTTATACCCTCTCAGATGACTTTTTGGATGAATTGTTATGAAATACTAGATTTACTAATTATTGGAAGGTTAAGAATAGGAATGCATCAAAAAAATAAATAAGGACTTATATATTATAATAAACAAAGATTGAGAACTTTAAGTGCAATTAAAATATTGAAAATAATAAAAAGTATGTTGTGAATATAATTATCCTTAAAAAATTGGGTGGTTATATTCGTACCACATTATAATTAGGTCATTAATCTTTTATTCGTTATTACACTTATATCATTAATTTTTTCATCAAATTCTTATTTTTAATATTTCATTGATTAGAAAATTTTGTCATCGATCATAATTTTAGTCCAAAAATATTGTTAACGTAATATAAATTGAGGCCAAATATTTAACCGTATTTTTGCATTGTTGTTTTTTTTGCTTCTTTAAATATATAATGGACAAATGAGTCTTTTTACTCCATCTTAAAGAAAATTTTGAAGAGAAACTATAATAAAAAAAAAATTTACAATAATTTGGAAATAAGTATACAATGAAAAAAATTTTGAAACATAAATATAATAATGTGCATAAATTATGAATATTTTATGCAATTAAAATATAATCTAGTTTTTGATTATTGTGGTGTGATTATTTAGCCATATATTTATCCTTTAAAAATTTGATGTTGGATGACAAATGACAAAATTGTCCTTCGCGAACCAAATGAATTTTTGTTTATTGCTCCTCATTTATATTCACCCTAGCATAATATGTCCTCATTTGTACCATGTTTGATAAGACGGAATTATTTGTCTATTGTAATATTTAATTTAGCTCAATATGTGAGAAATATATTCTTTCAGTACATTGCATAATCTACAACTAAGATCAAAAACTTTTGTGATGATGCTTTTGAAAAATGAACTAAGACATGAAAGCATAAGAACTCAACAGTATTCTCTTCTTTGTTTGTCTAATTAGAGGGGAAAAAGGCTTTTGGGTTCTTAAGAATCAAAGTCTTTTCCGTCTAAATGACAAAGTAAATTTCTTTTTGTGTCATTTCAAAAAACTTTTTCTGATGATACATTTGAAAATGAACTTCATTAATTGATTCAGAACACATGCTATTTAACACTATTTATGGTTACTTTCCAAGTTAGAAGAATAAATATTTATGTAGTCTTCTTCTGTCCAAAAAATAATGAGTCATCGTTGATACGACACATCTGTGAAGTTTTTGTTTCCTACGAATTGAAAATCACCTTAATTCTTGATTGAATTTTTTTGCTAATTTAAATAGATATTGTGTATGAAAGATACATAAATAAAACTATCTCCGGCCCATTTATATAAGTTAACTTTCCTTATTTTTTTTGTCTCAATTATATAGTTATATAATGAGAATGTTTTGTTTTGTGCGTTTATCAATATACATTTATTATTTGTCTAGTTATAACCAATTTTTCTCAATTTACTACTAATAGCTGATAATTAAATAGGAGTAAATTTAAAAAATGGCAAAAATTTCTTTTTTAATAACAAAAAATAAGTTTTCTTAAATATCTGAGTGGGTCAAAGGGACTAATAATAAGTGTCGTCTGTTGCTTCTTCATCACTTGAGTACGTGCACTTATTGCATGAACAAATAATCACACCTATGTTTGAAAATAATTATGTCTCTGTGACAAGACATACTTGACATGTTACTAATGATTTAGTCTACAATTAACTAGCATATGCCACGGTTCTTTGGTACTATGAACATGTCAATTTGATGCGATTACCATGATGAAATTGAAGACAACAATGAATAAAAATTTCATGGGATTTCCCTTTTTATTGTTGGTCATTTTAAGGTCATCTTCAACTCAATTTATTAAAATGGTGCAACTTTCAAAGCATCTTATTTATGGTGTCTTTGACTCACATTATTTTGGAAGAATGTATTCTGAAATAGTAGATTGATGGAGAATGTGAGGTTGAAAAAGAAGGAAAAGTTATTGATGTGATGTAAAATATTATTTTATTGAAAAATGTATGGTTGAAAATAAGTGGAAGAATGAGAATGAGAATTTTAATGTGTACCAAACAAGGCTTAACATCACCAACTCATTATACTAAATGCTACGAACATTGTTTCCTTCATTTTTCCAAAAAAATAAAAAATAAAAAAAATTCAACAATTAATTTATTTTAACAATTATTAAATACAAATTCTATTACTACTAAAATTACTAAATTAAAATTTACATTTTATTAACTAAAATATTGTATTATTAATAAATTTTAAAAAAGTTAAACTTAACCATAATTAAACAATATTACATCTAACATCATTATATAAATGTATTTCAATAGTTATAATTTACTATCTTATTACGGTTATTATAAATGTTAATAAAATAATAATAAATTAAATTAATTATTAATATTAAAGTGATATTTAAAAAAGGGTATAATAGGATTTAAAATGTATTGTAGTATAAAATGAAGTACAAAATGAGAAATAAGAAAAACTATATAAATTACCCCAAATGAACAATATTTCCCCAAATTTAATGTCAACAATATGAAGTTGGATCAGAAAAGGTTTTCCTACTAATTTGGCGTAAAACATCATATTGGTAAAAATGTTGAAGTTGTCCTAATATACTAAGAAAATTCTTTTTTTTTTCCCTTAAAATTATTTACAATCACACATTTATGCAATAAAATATTTGACAAGTAAATTCAAAATCTTTTCCTAATTTTTTAACCACGCATTTTTAAAAAAATGACCGTTCTAAAATATATTTTTCCCTAAAAATGGTTCTCAAACAGGGTTCAGTATTTTAATCGTACATATTGTACAAGGAATTGCACAAGACTGATACTTGATAATTTTTTTTATTACAAGTTATATTTAATGTATCAAATATGTTCAAAAAAATTATAAAAAGGAAAAATAATATGTGGCCATAAATTAGAATAATGTAGGAGAAAAAGACGGACAGAGACATAAGTGGCCGGGTTCACCAACCCATAAATGGGTCGGTTGGAGGTAATACCCGCTTCCCACACAACATTCAACCACTTCACGAAACCCATCACCCATGAATCGGGACAGCTTTAATTCATAAAAATCAGGTCCATGAGATTTTGGATCTTATGCCAAACTTTACATGATAAATTGTTAAAAATAAAATTACAAAATTACAAATAATTATTTTTACTAAATAAAACCTTCAAAATTACAATAATAACAATTCAGAATTTCCTTGCTTCAATAGGTTCATGAAGCTTTGGGAACGAATTGTGATAGTTAGGTAGGGTGGGATTCTCTATCGTATGCTTATTCATCAAGTGGATCTTTGTCCCTTACCTTAGTAGCAGGGGGCGGATTTATAGTCCGGCCCAGCCCCCAGCCCCTTTTTTTAGTAGGGAAAAAAATTTTTTTGTAAAAAAAAAAAAAAAAAATTCTTGTGTAATTTTATTTTTTTTAAGTATTAGCCCGGTCTGGAATTCGGTCCTGGATCCGCCCCTACTCAGTAGCTAGTCCGGAAGGCGATAACCGATTTCGGTGGAAACATTTCCAACAATCAATCGCTAGAGAGCCAAGACGGATTGTAAATTTGACGGTTTTTATTCTCTCTTCCACCAATATTAAATGAAAAATCAACAATTTAACTATTACAATCAATGTGCTCTACTAATAATCCATTTAATCTCTCCTATGATATTGTTAATCGAATATACGGCCATATCAATTTCAATTTTGTATTGTATGATATGATAAAGTTTTACGTTGGCCGTCAACCTAACACCCTCCTCTTTTTCCTGGGCTGGGCACCAGCTATGAAAAATATAAACAGAGTTGAGTTTGCAAATTATGAATGAATATGAATCCTGATAATAGCTTTCCTTCAGCCTTTAATTGACTTGTGCTAAGTAATATGCTGAGCTTCTGCATTTCAGGTTCAGGCCTTCAGGAGTTTGCAATTTTACATCTGTTACTATGGATGGGGTAACTTTAAAAAGAGATCAAACAAGTGCCTCGACAACGACATTTATGAAATCTTTCTCCTCGTTGTCGCAGTTATTCCATTCTGGTCACGCTTTCTTCAGGTAAATTAACATGTTGAATGATACAGATTCTCGCTCCAAACTTATATTTTTGTTTCACTTTGATCATCGAACTTTCTTCTATTCCAAGTTAATCACCGAACTTCCGCATTTATTTCAACTTGGGCACTCTCTGTCTCCGTTAGTTAATGGAATTGAGACTGTATTTATCTTTGCTTAATTAACTAAATTCTCAGTGCCTACTCCGTTAGTTAATGGAATTTAAAAAATTAGTTAGGCTAGCTATACATAGGGATGTCAATTCGACTCATCGGCTCGAGTGACCTGCGGCTCGACCCCTAAAAAGTTTGAGCCGACTCGACTCGGTTCGATGGAACCGAGACAAGGCTCGGATCGAGCCTCTTTTTCGAATGATGGCTCTAGCCCGAGCCGAAGTTGGCCCGTGTCATAGGCTGGATTGCCTGTCGAAGAAGCCTGCTTCAAGTAGGTTTTGTCTCGTACTATTCAATTCTCGACCACACTCAAATTACACGGCTTTGTATCAACATAAGATAAAGCAATTGCAGAAGAGATGAGGTTGTAAAAAGCAAGATTAAAACTTTTTTCTACATCTAATTAATTCAAGACAAAGCAAATACATGTAGGTGTAAAGAATGCATGCCTAGTAGTAGCCAAACAAGACATTTCCATAAACGCCCAAACCTTTGATAAATATTCCAAACCTAAACCGTAAACTAGGAGGCTGCCGCAGCCTGTCTTAATAAAAAAAAAATTCGAGCAGGCTCGACTCGGCTCAGGCCTCGAGCCATAATCTTTGGCTCGCGATCCGACTCGGCCCAACTCATTGATATCCCTAGCTATACATTAAAATAAGGATATAGTTGGGAGCGACACTCGGAAAAATTGAAGGTGGAGATCTCTAAACTCTGCAATAAGTGCAAATGAAAATTTAATCTTCAAATTTTGATAGTACCATACTCGTCATTTCATATTAACGGAAGTCCTTTTGGATTGACCTTAAATTAGCAAGTGCACGGGTACACCATTGCTTAAATTTGTTAATGGTCATTGAAGTTTTGATCATATTGTCGGTGTTTGAACATTTTTGTCTTACGTTGTAAAGCATCTCCCACGTCCATAAAGGCCATCATTTTTCGTCTGAATCTCGAGTCAAAACGTGTTGGACCACTAAGGCGTCACAATGTGAATAATGTAAGCCAATTGCATCGTCTTGTGTGAAAGTAATGGGTTGAACCCGTCTCTCAGTTGAGGGTCGACTGTTGTTTATTATGAAGCTTGTCATTGGGGATCATTGGCTTCCCTTGCAGAGTTATTTTACACATTTCTAGTTTCCTCTCCAACATATGGACCTCCAAAAATTGTGTTAATCTCTTGAATAGGTTCGCGGCTAGTGTTAGCTGGAGGGCTCCTCTTTTGCCTCTGACCTTCCCTAAGCCTCTCCTCATCACTTTCTCATTTCCGAGGAGCGTTATTTCAAATAGGACACTTGACCTCGACCCTCCTATGTAGCGACCGAAAATTTTCATATTTTAAAACGAGCTTTTCCTAAATTTTTGTAAGAAAGAAATTCGCGTCACTGTAAGTTTTCCTCAATTTATGTGCTTTAATTGGTTAAGTAGGCTAACTTAGTCTAGTCTATGTCAATTACATGTTTGCCTTTAAAAATATTATGCAACAAATTGTATTAAAATTATGATTTGTCGCTTAATCTTATTAGGGTTAGTGATCACATAAGTTGGGATTTAGTTAAGATTTCTTGTTTTATCTAATGCTCAATACCACAAAATTAATTATTAAATTATTGAAGTTGTGAAAATTATTACAGTGACATTAGGCTTGTAGAGTAACTTCATTCATTGTTACCGAATTTGGCTGGTGGAATTCCATTATCTCTTTAGTAAATTTTCCCATTTATCCTAATCCTAACAAAATACTTACTGGAAGAGTTCGCATAAATGATTTTTTTTTTTCCTTTTTTTGTGGCATTAGGATAAAACATTTTTTTTTACTGCTATTGGAATTCCTCATGCAGACGTTTTTTACTCACTTCATCTTCATAATTTTAGTATTCCATTTTTTTTCTTGGATAACATAGCAACAAGAATATATACATATAGATCATATCGCAAGGAAGTAAATCTCAATTAAAAGGACATGGCCCTCATACCTTCACTTTTTTTTTCAAGAGGTAGACTCAGACTCTCGTGTTATTTCAATTCATATTATGTTCGAGCATGTATAAATGTGATTATATGTATATGTGACTCCTTATGGGTTTTAAATATGAGCTGGTGGCATAGTAGTGCATCAGAAATGTGAACTTGGTGGTGTAGTATTGTACCAAAAGTTGGTATATCGCTTGATCATCGATATGCTTATTAAAACTTTGAATGACATGAATATATGCTTAAAGTATAATATGTTTAGATTTAACGTGTGTATGAGTCTATTGAGTGTTCCTATGAAAGACTCAACCCTCCTAACAATTTCAGATTAATGTGATCGATGGCGGCATGGAGGGGAGCGATGGTGCCTCTATGGGAACTTCAAAAATCATCATTTCAGTCAAGTTTTGTTCTAATAACCGTTTAAACTTCTGAAATATTTTAATTTAGTGTTTTTCAAATATTTAAAGCCTGAGTTGTGTAATGGAAATTTGTTCATGGTGGATATAATATTTTGTTGCAGTTTATTTAGCCTTTGTTTGGTGCATATTTTGAGTCCAAGAATTCTTTTTTTTTTTATGTGATGAGGAATATGTGGTTGAAAAATAAGGAAAAGTTGTTGATCTGATGGAAAATAATATTTTAATGAAGAATGTATAGTTGAAAATGAGTAGAAGAATAAGAATGAAAAAAAATAATGTGGCTCAAACAGGGTTTTAGTTCAATTGAGTGGCAAGACTAGTGTCTGAAATAATTTCAGTTTTTGCCCCAAAGTTTAAAAATTAACCCAGACCAAAATGCTTGGAATTTTGAGGTGATTCCAGTTGGACAAGATAGCCATATGAGTTATCTATCTCTCAAATTTGAAATCATGAATTTTGGTTGTGTAAAACTCAAGTTATGGACGTGAATGTACCCGAGACCAAATTGATCCGATTTTGAAAATAATTTTGACCCATCTATCGATTGAATTTGTATACAAAATTTTAATCTGTAATTCTCCTATGTGTAAGATGTCTACAGTTTAAATTTTGTAAATTTTGGATTTCATTTAATAGTAGGACGAAATTTATTTCAGAAAATTGTAAAAGCTGAAAATCTAAACTTTTCGAAAGAAGATTTCTTTAGTTTTGTATCGGATTCTCTGAAGCCTCAATGCTTCTTGTCTAAGTTAATTTCTACATATTATGAATAATCTAGGTAGAATTTTGCAAATTTAAGATCTTAGTAATGTCAAGAGACCCTAGAGCTCAAGGCGTTACATCCTAGGTTGTAGATCTTGCATAGGAGGTGTATTTCGTCTTGCGTGTATGTTCCTTATTTGATTACTAGATTGTGGATGTAAGGGAATGTCCCTATAGTTAGCTGTATTATGGTTGTAAGAGTGATAGTAAGTGTGATAGAGGAGTGCCTCATCCCTATTTATAGGTTCAGAACTTCTCCTTCTATCCTTTCCCCTTTGGGAAAATTGTTCACTGGACCTTCCTTGGTGTGTCTCAATAGTGGGGTTGATTTCCTCAAAAGCTAAATCTGGTACTGCATTTAAAGATGTTATAGCCAGTGCTTACCCTGAATTGAGGGTGGTTGATTATCTGACTTGTTTATTATGTAATCAAAGCACTTTTTGAAGCAGAATCCTACTATCCAAATATGGAAAAGTTGTCTCTCCCTCATTGGTCTGCCTTTCGAAGATTGAGGCCATATTTTATAGTCCACACCATACAACTGCTAACCAACATCTTACTCAAGTAAGTACTCCAAAACCTGACGTTTCACGAAGAATGATGAATTGTGCTGTAAAACTTAGTGAGTTCGACATTATGTTTAAGACAAGTGCTGCCTTAAAGGCCAAATCTCAGCAAATTTTCTAGCAGAGTTCGCCCATATTCCATAAATAAAAAAGAAACGGAACTTGTTGTACCTTCCACCTTGAACCCATTTGTTGATGGTTCCTATGGAGACACGTGATCTGGGATATGAGTGGTCTTAGTCAACCTAGAAGGACATGGGTGGTCTTAGTCAGCCCAGAAGGACATAAGCTTAATTATACTGTGAGATTCAAATTTAAAGCTACCAACAATATAGCAGAGTACGAAGCCCTTTTGGCTAGCCTCAGATTGGCTAGAAGATGCAAGTAAAGAGGCTATTTATCAGCAGTGACTCCCAGTTGGTAGTAAGCCAGGTTAATCGTAGTTTCTCGGCCAGGGGCAAGAGCATGGCTGCATATCTGAAGTGTAATGAAACTTGTTCCATCCTTTGGAAAGTTTGAGTTGGCACAAATCCAGTGTGAAGAAAATGCCCATGTCATTGCTCTTTGGAAACTAGCAAGCAGCAAAAATTTCGAACTGCTTACTATTGTGATTATAGAACACCGCTCTAGACCATCCACTTCTCAAGGTGAAAAGGTGATGTGGGTCGAAGATACTCCTTCATGGATGCAGCCTATCATAGTATTTCCCAAGGATCAAGCGTTACCCTCTGACAAAGAGGAGGCGCGAAAGCTTAGAAGATGAGTTGCACGTTTTGTTTTTCAGGATGATGTACTATACAAGAAAGGTTTATCTCTACCCTTCCTCTGATGCATAGGTGGTGAGCAAGCCACTTACGTGCTCCAAGAAATGCATGAAAGGGTTTATGGTAATCATATAGGAGGATGGGCTCTGGTGCATAAGGTGTTGAGGCAAGGATACTACTACCCAACATTAAAAAAGGATGTACAACAGTTTGTTAGAAAGTGTGACAAATGTTAGCACTTGGTAACAATACAAAGACAATCCTCTCAAGAACTAAGTGTTGTCTCCAGCCATTGGCCTTTTTCCAAGTGGGGAATTGATCTTATAGGTCCCCCACCAAACGAAAGCCGCAGTACTAGCTTCGTAATCATCACCATTGACTATTTTACTAAGTGGGTGGAAGCCGAATCCCTGGCCAAGATTACAGAAGCTAACACTTCTAAATTCTTATGGAAGAACATTATATGTAGATTTGGAATCTCCTACTCAATTGTATCTCACAATGGGCAACAACTTGATACAGAGACTTATGTAAGGAACTAGGAATCAAGAAGCACTTCTCCACCATCACCACTATCCTTAAGCTAATGGCCAGGTGCAAGCTATTAATAAAATTATCAAGTTTTACCATCAAAAGAAAGTTGGATGCTTCCAAAGGGGCTTGGGTGGATGAGCTACCTCAGGTCTTGTGGGCTGTCGAAACACTACTTGGACGGCTACAAAAGATCTCATTTCTTTATGGCTTATGGAGCAAGGGCTATGAGCCCAATTGAAGTAGATCTACCTTTTCCTTATCGTTTATAGTTTAAAGAAATATCTAATGACGAGTTGAGGAGGTACGAACTTGATTTCCTTGATGAAAGGAGAAATGAATACCAAGTGAAGTTAGCTACCTACCAATGAAAGATGACACCTGTACTACAATTCTAAGGTCTAGAAAAAGTCCTTTCATGTGAACGAACTTGTATTGCGAAGAATGTTGCTGTCCTCGAAAGAGGCTGGAGTGAGGACTCTTGGTCCCAACTGGGAGGGTCTCTACCGCATCAGAGAAGAGGTTCAACATGGAACCTATATGATCAAAAGTTTGTATGGTAAGGCGCAACTTCATCATTGGAATGCAGAACACCTAATGAGGTTTTCTCAATAGAAGTGTAAATATTTAGTTCATGTACAATTTGTTTAGTCCAATAAAAGTAGCCTTGTTAAAAGTCTTGAAAGAAAAGAAAAGTACCTCTCAAAGACAAAGGTCTTCGGATAAGCCTCTGCCTAATGAGCCATCTTCGACGAAGAGATGGATCCAAAAGGACCACCTCCTTACTCGCCAATGTAGATAACACATGTCCTCTAATGACAAAAGTCATGGAGAAAGCCTCGGTATGGATCATCATTCAACCACATTCTAAGGAAAGAAAGTAAAGAAAAGTCAAAAAGCATTCAAACTTTTAGCACTTGTACAAATTTTGAAAATAAAGTCTGAACCACATCACAAAATAGTAACAAGAAAAAAAATTCAGTAAAGTAACATTCAATTAACTCAAGTATAACAAAAGAAATTTCATTCGTTGAAGTTTGTTACATTTGGTAGTCGAAGCCATTTACAATGGAGAAATAAAAAAGAAATTACAAAAACCTAAGCTAAGTAGGTGTGGGGGGGGGGGGGGATTGGTGCTAGAAAAAAGGATAATGGATTCAGGGCCAACTGCTTCAGAAGTCGCATTATCGTCCCTACCCTCATCATTTGCTAGTTCAATTACGTGGCTGCCATCTACTAGAGTTTGAGGCTCCACTTCATTTAAAAACTCTGACCTCAACTCCGAGGCGTTGAAGGCTTGGGAGTGCACCTCAATTCATTCCACAACTTTGGTGTATGCATACCTCTGCTAATCATTTACAAATCGTTTATACCCCGATAAATGGAAGTTGACAATTTACTGCTTCACAGCATCATCACCGGTAGACTGCGTCAAGCTAGAGACTTTGGAGCCAATCTCTCCCACCTACTGCTTTAAGACAACATTCTCCTTATTAGACCTTTCCAAGGCCTCAACAGCTATATTCTAATGGGCATATGAGGTTTCCACTTGCTTGGTAAGAGAAGTCATTCCACTTTGAGATAAGTGAACTTCTTTCTTCAAATTTTCAATTTCTGCTAAAGCAAAAGAGAGTTTTGTGGCCTGCAACCTACTGCTTTCTGGCAATCTTAGTTTCAGACTTGGCTTTTCTGGCCTCCTTCTCTGCCTGGGATGCCTATTCAAAAATTCCTTATTCTTTTTTTCTAAACGTTTTTAAAGAGGACTTCAGCCTCTATGACGACCCTAAAACCTCTTCCTACTTGGCTTACCATGGTGACAAACATGTCTACTGAGTCACTGGTCTCCACAAAGGTCTGCCACCTATCCGTCAAGTACTTGTGAAATTCTCGCGAAGATAGATGACAAAGGTAGATGTTCTCTATAACACCCAACTTTGCTTGGGTTAATTCGAAGCGATCAACCAATCCTACAATAATGAGAAAAGGTCATAACTGATTCAAAGTTAGGAAACATAAGTCTGAAGAAACAAACACTCACTAGCTTCGGAATAACTGGTTAGCACTGTTACATAGGGGACCTTATCACACTCACACATCTGCCATTGCCTCTTACCTAGAACCATATTTCTTTCCATCTTTTGATGGAAGAGAAAAGGCCTATGATGAATGGGAAGTGAGCCCTCCATGGATATAAGGAATACAAACCCTTGGAATCCCCTTTACCTAGGACACTAGGTTGGAAGATGGATTGGAAGACCTGGATATGCATATCCTCCTGAAGTGAGGTCTCCTTCCACAAAAAAATAAATCCCCACTAGTTGGGCCCATGTATTAGGGACGAGCTGGGTAGGTACCAGCCCGTACGACTTAAGTATGACTCTAAAGAAAGGATGAAAGGACAAATGAAGTCCTCCCTTCAAAAGGAACTCACTAACAGTGACACACCCCTGCCTAGGAAAGCAAACTCCCTCATCAAGAGAAGAGGCGAGGAATTCCATATTATAGGAAATTCAATTTCTCTCTAATGTCTACAAGGTCGACTGCGGTAACATTTGAAGGAATTTTGGCTACCCCTACCCATATCATAATCTATCTGACCCTCTCTTGCAGGCAAAACACTCTGACCAGCCCTAATGGCTTGGACGATGTCAGCAGTATTTGTTATTGTAACTCCCATCTTAGAAGCTACAATACTAATGTCTAAATCCCCGGTCAGAAAGTGAAGAAGCCATGAAATTTAAAATCAAAGAAGTTGAAGATACTTACTAGATTGAACAACAAAATCACAGAAAAAAAGTGATCGTAGTTAGTGAAGTGACCGAAAGAATTCAATAAAGTTGAAGAACGAGAGATTTTTGGGAGTTTAATTGTTTTTGTTCGTGAAAGCAAAGTGATTTTCACCTAAAACCGTTGCCTTTTATATGCGGAGGTCATCAACCTCAGTCGTTGGATTTGGATCCTAAACATCCAACCGTTCATTTGAGATTCAATTTGAGCCATCAGTAAATTTTGCTACTATACCTGCAGCAATCATCATTGCTCATTAGATATGGCGACGATTGCGTGTATGGAAAGTTGAACCACATCAGCTATCTTTCCTTGAAAACGTACAAGACAAAAAATCATTTGGGCGCAATAATTAATGGTGCCTCGCATTCTTAACATTTCAAACAGCATGTCTCTTTAGAATTAATGCATTACAGCCTCAGCAAATAGCAGAGCTACACTACTTTAGCTTCGACACAAATAACCTTGGAAAGTCTTTAGATATATAAAGTCACTTATGAGCAAACAACCTTAGATAAAAGGATCTCAACTAATGCTCCCCAACCTTTTCCAAAATATTAGAAATTTCAAAATATACAACTTCGGACAACAACCTCAATAAGTACCTCGCGCAATTCGTAATAGTTCTACTTTCAAATTCTAATAATAATATAAATATTTATATTTAGAATTGATGACTATTATGGTGTCGTAAAAATAACCACCCCAACAAAAATTTGTTTTTATAAAAGAAGTCTATGTATCACATGAATAATCATGTATAGACTTAGGGAACTATTGTTACGCCTCGCCATCGAGACTCTTAATGGAGACCACGTCACAGTCCATGCTGAGACATGAGTAAGATATGACAAAGTCAACAAGGGACGGACCCAGCTTGCTCAGCCCGAGCGGACGTTGACCAGTCAACGTCGACAATCAGCGATTATAAGAGCGAGATCGTTTATTAATATTTAATTAAATAATATTAAAAATTATTCAATATATATATGTAAACGCACTAGAACGTAAAAATTATATATATATATATACACACACACACAACATACTCTGTAGCTGTGATCTTAGACAACTACATTCTACGTGATCTCATGTTTTGAAAACGTTGCAATATTGCATCATTAATTGCCTCATTCTCAATTTTTCCAAAATTCTCTTTCTCCATGTAAACCACCAAATTGTCATTCGACCAGTCATCTCCCATTTTATTGGGCAAGTCACTCTTGATTAGATTCATAGCAGAGAATACTCTTTCTGCACTTGCATTTGCCACAAGTAATATCAAAACCAATGTGATAAGCTTATAAACCAATGAAAAATAACAAAAGCTTCTTGTTTCAACCAACTTCTGAGCCACACAAGAAATGCTATTGAGGTTAAAGAAAGATTCATTCATTCTCACAAACATAAGGAACTTGTCAAGTTGAGGTAGAGATACAAGATCATCCGAATTGAATTGAGCCCGAGACTTTTTCGTGTTATTTAACACATCGGCTGCTCTACTAGAAGCAGTGGTGGGAGTAGATGCACCACTAGAACTGGAAGAATTAGGTATGAACTTCTGTTTTGGNCGAGACTTTTTCGTGTTATTTAACACATCGGCTGCTCTACTAGAAGCAGTGGTGGGAGTAGATGCACCACTAGAACTGGAAGAATTAGGTATGAACTTCTGTTTTGGTTGAAAAAATCATTCCATAATCTACAATTGAAAAATACCCAATTTATTTTTCAAGCTCAATTGATAAAAAAACATAGCACACATTCTTTGAATTGAGAATTGGGATTGTAAAGCCCAAATGGCAAATGTGCCAAAATCCAAATCACAAATCACAAGTTTCATAACTCAATATGTCAATGTGAATCACCATAAACCCTAAATTATCCACAAATAACAACTCAAGTTACTCAATTCTTCAATCACCATAAACCCTAAATTAAAACTCAATCACCACAACAATCCACAAATTAAAACTCAATCTATCAATTACCATAAACCCTAAATTAAAACTCAATTGCCACAATCCCCAAATCACAACTAATTTCTCTTTACAAATTAATGCACAAGACAAGTAGACAACAAATTTATTATTTAATAATTGCAGAAGAACCAAGTATGCGCAGGGACTATTATCAGAAAAGAAGTCAAACGACTGGACGAGAGTCACGAGACAAACATGAGATTTTTGCATTTCATAATTTCATTGCACAGTTTGCACTTCAATATCATGATTTTACATCGAATATGACAGCCACTGGACAAAAATAATTCATAAAAATTAAAAAATGACAGCCTGAAGAATCAAAAACAACTTATGGACTTTCACCAATCTCGCGGGCCGAAAGCGTAGGTTGAGTGCCTGAGTCACTGAGTGATGTGCCTGAGAATGCTACCGGTGGCAGGAGATAGAATGAATTGACGAAACGTTGTAGCATGAGGCCCTGAACGACGGGCAAAACTCGAGAATAGTCGAGAGGTAGGAGATTAGAGAAGGTGAGAATTTGGGAATTTAGGGATTTTTTTAAAGGATGAATTAAATGAGCTGCATTGGCCCAATTTCAAAAAAAAAAAAAGATTGGTTGGGTGACTGGGCCAAATTTGGCCCAATTTCAAAACAAAAAACAAAAAAAAAGGAAGAAGAAGGCAGGGAAGAAGACGAATCGGCACTGTCCTGTCTGTTCGGCGGCGAAGTGAACTTCCAATCCGGCGGTCCAACAGAGCCCAGCACGCGCGGCCGCCTCCGGCTGGGTGCTGAGTCCGTTTCTAAAGTCAACAAAGATCCAATTAATCAAAATAAAGAAGTCAAAGAAGAAGCTGATATCCTTTGTTCCGAAACTCTTTTTGGCCGAAGCCTCGGTCCATCTGAAGCTCCCTTTGGCTGAAGTCCTTTCTGTCTTTTAGAGGATCTACGGTAATCTTTAGGAATGATTAACGTAACGTTTATAATGATGAATGTCATGATTGTTAGCCTAGGCTGACTCGTTGTCAATGTATTAAATGCAACCAGACTGAATGATGTGAGGCTTCGGACTAGGAGATGAGGCCATTTAGTTCTTATTCAATAACTACCACTTCGACTAGAACTCTACAAATAAGCAACTCTTATAACATTTGTTTCTAATGCAACTCTTTACACTTGAAACCACACTCAGTTCTCTTTTGCTTATTCCATAT
>CAIGRP010005203.1:0-25161 GCA_903798385.1 Fraxinus cuspidata
TATTACTATTCATTAAAGTGTTAGCCTCTCTTAGTACTTAATTTGTTTGTATTATTTATCAAGAGAGGAATTACTTTGTAAAATCACTTTGATAAAGTGTGAGTTGTGTTGAAGTTCCTTAAAGATCAACATTGTATAAGGACCGATTCTCCTTATTGTAAGTCATCGTGTGGTCATATTAAGGTCCCATGAAAGCTCAAAAGTGGGTATGTTGAGTTCCCGTAAAGCTCAATATTGTATAAAGATTGGTACTCCTTATTTGTAAGTCATCAAAATCATTGTAAATGGTTGGATTGCACCATAAGTCAATCAGCATAGTGAAAAGACCTTACTTGTATCAAAGAGATTGATAACAGAGGATTTAGAATATTGCTTTAGATCGAACCTCCACAATTTTTTTGTTTGCATCATCTCTTCCTTTTACTTTTTTCTTTTATATTTGTACTTATTATTTAAATTTATTTATTTAGTATTTACTTACCAACCTACGGCCTTAGAGAAAAGTAGCATGAGGCCCCTCAGGGAGGAAAGTGTGAGTGACTCCACTCCGCTATCACCGACTGACTTGAACAAGCAAGAAATTCTCTCATCTTGGGACAATATGTTTGGTGCGAGAGTGCATCAAAGGGTTCGGAGAGATATAGGTCGCACCAATATTTAAGTATATTAAGCAATGATCTCCGCCTTAACTGAAACTTGGAGCTCCCGCAGAAGATGCAGCAATCTCCGTTTATGATCAAGACAAAGCTTGTATGCCGGATTTTTTTGCTTTGTGCGTAATGTCAACTAAAGCGCTTGATCGGGCGCTTCTACCCTCATACCTAGGNTTGTTTGAATTTAGATTAATTTTTCAAAAACATTTTAAAAATCAATTAACCCCCCTCTTGGTTAATTATTCTTGGGCTATCAATTGGTATCAGAGCTGTGTTCTCATTTTAAAATTAAGATTCTACAATTTTGAGCAATGGCTAACCATATTTTTCCAAATCTTGAAGAGCGTTCTACAAATCATCCTTCTTTCAATGATGGTACTCATTATAACTTTTGGAAGACTAGAATGATGATATTTATTCAATCAATAGATTATAATGTTTGGGAAGTTATTGAATTTTGTCTCTATGTGCGTAGAAATGTTATTAAAGAGGATGGTAAATTAGATCAAATTATTATTAAACCTAGAGAGGAATATAATGAAGTAGATAAACAAAAAATATATTTAAATGCTAGAGCCAAAAATATATTTTATTGTGCTTTAGATAGAAATTAATTTAATCGTATTAGTATGATTTCACTTATGATATTTGGCATGCATTAGAAAGTACTCATATTGGAACTAGCAAAGTTAAAGAAACTAAGATAAATCTTTTAGTTACAAATTTTGAAAAAAAAATTTATGAAAGAGAATGAACCAATTGTTGACATGATCACGTTTTTTTTACCAATATTAATAATGGCCTCATAGGTTTTGATAAAAAATTCACTAACGCCAAACTTGTGAGTAATGTAAGGTATCTCTTGGAGAATTGGAGCTCGTTGAGAATGTTTATAGGAAACACCAAAGATGTCGACATGTTATAACCCGTTCATTCATATTCAAAGTCAATAATATTTATTCAAAGTCAAAGGTTTGACTAGTCAATGTTAACGTTAATTAGGGATTTAAATGGAATGAATTATTTTATTGCGGTTTATTTTACAATCGACAATACTCGAGGGTTTATCTATATAAAATTTAAAGTTGAGGATGTACTTATCTATTATTGGAAGTTAATGGCTTAAATGTTATGTTATATATATAATGGGGACTTGACTTGCAATTATTCAATATTTGTACATTATATATATACATATATATCCATTGTCACATTGTTAAAAAAAAAAGGAAAGAGGAGAAAGATCGAAAGAGAGCGAGAGAAGAAGAAAAATGGCGAAGAAAGAGAGGAAAACGAGGAAAAAAAGAAAGAAAAATAGAAAATGGAAGCAGAGAACGGGAAAAAGAAAAAGGTAAGAGAACAAATGAAGAAGAGGAAAAGAAGAAGAAGCTTGGGTTATCCATTTCTTCATTTTCTGATTTGATTTGGAGAGGTAGTGACGTGAAAGATTGGAAATGCTCGTTAATTTAGCAAGATTTCTATCCATAGATCTATAGTATTGGTTCTTGATAGCTTGATGAGCCTAATGATTTCAGAGTTATAGCCACATGATATGATGCATTTTGATAGTGCACAAAATATTTATTTAAGGTCCATCATACCATATTTTTCATAAACATGTGATTCTTTCGCATATTTTGTATTAACTCATAATCAGCATTGGTTGTGGATATGGCATCTAGTCAGCATCTGCCATTGGCGCAAGTCACGTTTTGGGTCCACTAGGGTGATTCGAGATGAGTCGTGTCCGTTGGTATCAAAGCATGATTTATAACGATTTGAAAGTTTTCACAGTTCATGCATTGACATCATGCATATTTAGTGTGTATGGTCACATGTCGTGGTGGCAGAAATCACATGCTCTCAAACTCTTACTACTAAAATGTATGAAATCTAAAATGTTAAAAGCATATTTTTTAGCACATTGGGAAATGACTTGTAGTTGTGGCAGTTGCAATGATGTGAAGGTTGATAATGTTGTTAGTTGCTAGGTTGGAAGTGTGGTGTGTATAACCTATTAAGAGTTGAACAACTTATCAATTTAAAGCAATAGTTTTGATTATTTTGGAGTTTGTTTACATATAGGCTTTCGAAGTAACAAAGGGCACAACCACTTAAGTACCAACTTTTATGTAGAATTACATGATTTTTAATGTATATATAGAAAAATTTGTAATTATAGCTTGCCCAATAAATACATGGAAATGATATTATGTGTAATTGATGACAATCATATGAGGAATCTTAATTTTCTTGGGAAGTTAAATGATCATTGGCGTCACCGGAGATATCGGTGATTTGTTGCTACTTATATGGGAGGATGATGGAAATCATGATGATGAATACCTATATATATGATACGATTCTTGTGGGGGATAAAATGATGTTACTGTTTTGAATATTGATAGAAATAGAACAATGTGTTATTATGTATTTTATGTATTGCGGAAATTAACATTCATGACTCTGATCATTTTGATTATTTATGGGTTATTGATTATATGGGAGGTCAGAAAGGTATGGATAGACTTCACAAGGATTAAATATTGTGGGATAAATTGTTGTATAAGGAAGAGAATTATTCAATTTTATGTAAAATAGGGTAAAAAGATATGAATAAAGTGAGTTGAGGAAACACATTGAGTTTCATTCTGGAAATACAGTAAAAGGAACATGCATTGAGGTAAGGAAACTAGAAAGATTGATTAGCATATCATTTTCCACATATATACATATATGGTTTGAGAAATGAAATGGGGTTGAGTATATTATAGAATAAGAGAAGAAGAAAGAGTAAAGAATAGTAGAGTTGGAATTTATGGAGATTGAGAAATTAGAATACGAAATGTTAGTAACATATTGATGTGTGAAAGGTCCACGTGATAAAGATTATGACTATAAATTGTAACCTTAAGAAAACTGATATGATTAAATGTTAGAGGGCATATGATATGGTCACAAGTACGTGATGAAGTTATATGATTACAACATGATATGGCGAATAGCAAGTAAATGAAGGTTATGGTTGTTTTATAGAAAAACACTATCATGATATATTTGGAGTATTAAGTTAATTAACTTTGTCAAGGTTATTTGTGAGATTATTGTGTTATATTATATCCAATTTGGAAGCGTCGAGCTAAGTTTTGAAGTTAAGGTGAATTTAATGAATTTCCAGTGATATAATTTTTGGGTTATTTTCGATTGTATTTTTGGATCTCAAAAATAAATTATTCTATTTTTATCAAGATCTATTGCTATGGAATATATGGGTGATATGTTGGATAGTTCAAGGCCTAAGGTGATCATTAAATGTATTTTTACTCAATTGTGGAATGGTCTCTTCAGATTATATTATTTTAATTAAAGGTCTTTACGTAATAAAAAAGAGGCTTATACATTGGTAATAGGTCAATAGACTCTTTATGAAATAAGAGTATAGAATTATCTTGGATTAAATGTTATTATTGTCTCTTCATAGAAAGTAAGAGCACCAAAATTGTGTGCATTTAGAAATGTAAGAAGTTTGGCTACCAGATTACATTCTGAGGAAGTATTTGCTCTTGTATCTAAAGCTAATGAGGGTTTGATTTAGATAATGAATTATTATAGGATTTCAAAAGTGTTATGAAGTAAACCCATAAATTATGGATTGTATTATAGATTGTTGAAGAGGCATGATTAAAAGATGATTTAGAGTTGGTTATATTGGGGTTGAATTTAGGAATTTTGGTGTTATCACATTGTGAGAAACATCGATACTTATTGATCATCGGACTTTTCAAATAAATTTTGGTTTGAAATGGTAGAAATTGAAGTTGTGTATATATATATATATTATCATTTGGTGATCTAGGATTAAAGGAAAAGAACACCATATTGAGTTATTTTAATTGTTGCTGGGGATAGAAAATCATAAACAATTGAATTTTTGCAGATATTGTCAATTTAAAATGGAATAATTGCCTTGAAATATTTTTCATCTGAGGTTCCACGTATACGTAATGGAGACAAAATGGTATTTGGATCATTGTTGGCAGATTGATAAAGGTTAATAGATTCTTTTCAAATGATAATGAGTTCATGAGGTAGATTCATAAAATTATATACAGATAAGATTGTTATTTATATGGTGGAGTTTGAGTATCAATATTTGGCTTAGTTGTAGAAAGTTACATAACTAAAGTTCATTGTACAGCTTCTTTTAATAGAATGTCAGATGCTATGAGGACAAATTCAGAAGAGAGGCTATCAACTATGTTCTGTTAATTAAAGGGGACTTGGATTATTATTTATTTTTCATGGAATTGATACGTAAGAACTAGACACACACACACACACACACACACACATATATACATATATATATATATATAGATGTCGAAATATTCTGAGGACATTTATTATGATGAAATTGGCAAAAGAAAGTTATTTGGTCTTAATATGTATCCATGGTGATAGAAAATGATTTGATATCAAATCATGGTATAAGATGAAGTTTTGGAGAATAGGAAAAGTAGTATGTTGAACTTCAAATTGGGAAATAGTTGAATTTTTCTAAGATTTAGTAAAATGACAAGTTGAGAATATCATATATTGATCCTTAGGATAATTGTTTCAAGCTTCACTTCATAAATGCAAAGAAAGACTTGAATTGTTCATCATACTCCTAACCATATCCATTGAGGTCATATTTCTTATTTCAACTACACCATTTTGTTGAGGTGTGCCTACATCGTATATTGTGCTACGATACTTTGTTCTGCTAAAAACTTAGCAAACGGACCTGGTATTTTTGTCCCCGTTGTGTGTACCATCAATTTTATTATCCACCATGTTTGACCTTATAATTTTGATTTTTCTTTCCTTTTATTTCTCTACTTTTTCTTTATAAATCTTGAAAGTATCTAGTGCCTCATCCTTATGATTTAGAAGGTAGAGATACGTATATCTTGAATGGTTATCTATGAATGAGATAAAATATATTTAGCCATTTAGACAAGGAGTAGGAAAAGGTCTACAAATATCTGTGTGAATAATCTCAAGAATGTCTGAACTCCTTTTGCACCTTTAGTGGTCTTATTTGTCTGGTTTCCTTTTATGCAGTCAATACAAGTCCCAAAATCGGTAAAGTCGAATTGGTAAAACTCCATCATTTACTAATCTTTTAAGTCTCTCTATGGAGATGCGTCCTAATCTCATGTGCCATAACTTAAATGAGTTTTCATTAACAATACAACGCTTGTTGTCAATACTATCATCATGCAGTTCAGCTAAGTTACACTTATAAATGGGATCCAAAACAAATTTATATAAATTATCAACCAAAACACCATGTCCAACAATAACTAAATTGTGAAATAAGCTAAAGCTTCTATTTTCGAATACAAACTTGAAACCCAAATGTGCCAATCTTGCAATAGAAACAAGATTACGAGAAAAGTCAAGAACATAGAAGGTGTTCTTAAGATCCAAATGAAAACCAGAATTTCAAACTAATCTAAAAGTTCCTACGCTTTCAATGGTTGAACTCAATTGGTTTCCAAAATAGACTCTTTGTTCATTTGGTTGCAGTTTTCTTAGGTCCAGAAAGCCCTGTATAGTATTGGCAATTTGAATTTTAGTACGTGAATCAATCCACCATGTATTGTTTGGAACATTAACCAAAAGAGATTTATGACACACTAAAGAGATGAGAGTACCATTATTTTCGAGTCATTTCTTATACTTTAAACAGTCCTTTATATGCCATTTCTTATTGCAAAAGAAACAGATATCCTTATTGCCATTTTGCTTCATTGGCATCTTGTTCTTCATTTTAGGACCGTATTTACCCTTGTTCTCATTTTCTTTATCATGAGTTGTCATATGAGCAGTTTCCAACTTCTCATGTTTTAGCCTCCCCTCCTCTTGAACACACAATGTCAGGAGTTCATTCAAAGTTATTTTTCCTTATGTGTGTTATATGATACTTTGAATGGACCGTATTACGTAGGGAGAGAATTTAAAATGAGATAAACAAGTAATGACTCAGGAATCTCTATCTCCAGGGATTTAAGACGAGCAGCAATGTCTCTCACTTCTATTATGTGCTCATGCACACCTTTAGAATTGTCAAACTTCATGCCTAAAAACCTTTTCATTAAGGTGTTGGCCAACATTTTGTAGAACTTTCAAATTTATCTTCAATAGCCTTTATGGTGTCCTTGGCCTTATCACATTGAGGGGTTGAAGCCCTGATGCTTTTACTGATATGAGTCTTCATGAGACTCACGCTCAAACGATTGGATCTTTTCCACGATTCATACAGTGACCTCTCTTCTGGAGTACTTGATTCCACAAGTGGTTCATCCACACGAAACGCCAAGTCGAGATCCATACATTCCAAAGTAAGGAGAATTTTCTCCTTCCAGTCAGAAAATCATCACCACAAAGAATTGAAATTCGAATAGAGTCATTGAAAAAAATTAGGAACCACTGTATAAGATAAACACATACATTAATGCTATGAAAACTATCTTTATATTGAATTCACCAGTGCTAATTCATCTTTGTAAATTCAAATTTTCCTGTGGGTGAGGTAGTTATCACACATTGAATTCACAAAGACTATTAATATCAAACACAAGTATATTTCCATACCTGTGGGTATAGGGAATTTCTTGTTTCGATATTTAATAATCACTTTATTGCAATTAAATCATTAAGATAACTATTTCTATATGGCGCCAAGATTCATCATATGAATTAACTGCTCTTTATGAGATGTTGTATCCATCACCAAAATAATTCTTTATGTAATTTAATGTTCCACGACATAAAATTACAACTAAAGAAGTTTTGACTAAAATTATAATAACATGTCGAAACAAATGACATCTTTACTGCTTTGGACAAACTTATTCCATTGAAAAAATATATGCCATAACAATTCCAATGATTTATCGTACATGAAAAGTAGGTCACGCATGAATCAATGTGTGCCAGTCATTTATTACTTTCTGCAAATAATTTCAACGGTAACTGGAGAAATTTGGTTAATATGTTCAATCATGCCCAAATTCTTTTTAACATCAATGCACGTCAACATCTCATCATTTATTTGTAATATCATTCTAGCAGTCTAATTTAAGTCTCTTGTAGAAAATAATCACGTAACATAGTTTCATAAATATGCAAGAAAATGCAGAGTTGGCTTTACAACTATTGATGACACGTAATGGAATTTTCTAAGCATTCTTATTCCAAGTTTGAATTTTTACAGTGGTAGAAAAACTGATTTGCAGTTCACATGAATTTTACAAACCCACTAGCAAACTAACCATTTAATGGGGCAACTCAAACATTTGCATTTTCAAATAATTTCGTTAAACACACTGCTTTAATAAAATATTAATTGTCTCCATTAACTATTGTACCCCAGCAAGTATTTGGATTAGTGTTAATTAAACCAAATTGAAGCAGTATGTATCCATGCGGACATGATCATGCATATTAATTCCAAATAATGATTTTCATGAACAAAAAAAATAACTGAAGGACAACAGATATAACATTCGTAATGCTGTATTTTAAGATTCTGTATTTCTTCAAAATCTGAATAACCAAGCATGAAGGTGGCTCTAATACCACAGGTCAGACATAAATTACATAATTCCAGCCATGTTATCGAAGATCTAATTGAAAAATCTGCAGTAAAAATGAGTCATCGAAGCACTAGACATCTTCTTATCAATACCTACTTAATAACCCCTTTAACTTGATGAAAATAAATACAGGACTTTCAATATTAAGAGAGAAATTCTGCAAGGATTTTTCACGGGTTTGGGTAGGGACCCTTTGGCATATATATAAAGAAAACCACTACAACTTCCAACCATCATGGGAGTAGGTGGTTTTTTCCTGCAATAACTTCCCTTCAATGACCAATGAGAAGTTATCTAGGCAGTTAATTAACCAGCCATTTAAACTTCAAATTTATTGAACTTTATATTGATTATATGGGCCACAAACTGTTTACAGCATCCAAGATTATCAACAACAGCACATCCATCATCGGCTGATCTAGATGGAGGAGAAGGTGGTGTGGTGGTGGTGGTCAAACTGTTCCTCCAAGTGGTCTAATCATTGGTCTAAACTTGAACTGTTAATTTTAGCTGAATTGAAAGTGCCACAAGAAATTTCAGGCCTGATACTATGTTACGAGAATCAGGCTTTGGAGGGTGTTCAAGGGTTGGGTTAACCCTAAAACATATGTATGCACCATAAAGAGCTGGTGTTGGAATCCCAGTTGCTTTCAAAAAATCAAATCCAGATAGTGAACATACATTAAAAGAATGGCAAATAATTATTTCCATCTATCGACTCGATATAGTTGTGTTTTAAACTTGGCACAAATTTTTCTTTGATGTACTTCGATAATAGCTTGCACAGATCTTACACATATAGCATACAACATTTCTCTCTAGCTGGTCGGCCCTGAGATGGAGTAATACATTGAATTTAAGTCCTAGAGGAAGGATGTGATGAACAAGTTGAAGCACGATGGCAAGGTATTGTTAAAACTCCAATTGCACTCATGTTTGGAGAGAAGCGTTAGCAAATTTTTTAAGCCGAGTTTGACAACCTTTTTGTGTAGAATGAGTTTTTAAATAGTTAATTATTGGAGAATGTGTGATTAAAAAGTAGAAAAAAAATTGAGTTTACGTGAAAAATATTTTATTGTGAGAATGTTTGGTTAAAGATGAATACGAGAAAAAAGAGTTTTGAAAGAACGGTTGTCAAACTGGGGTTAATTTTATTATTTTTATTCGAGTGAGATTTTTGTGTTCTAGTTTGAGACTTGGGTCGGTGGTGGTGACGGTTTGCAGTAGGTAATGCGACGTAACGTGGTTTCATGGCGATGGTCGGTGGGGAGAAAATGAATGGCTTGATTTAATTATTTTAAAGTTTTTATTATAGAAAATGTAAGTATACTACTTCTTTCCTCACTTATTTTCTCAATTTGAGTTAAACTTCTAATTTTAGGGTTGACTAACAGATATTGTCCAATGAACTCTGACTGTAGTCTGAGTGAAATGTTTGAGCTGTGATCGCAAAAATAAAAAGTTAAAAGTATAGTTTACAGTAAATTGAAGCTTTGAAACCTCAAATGCAAATATCCCAATTTTCTTTTTCAATAACCATTCAAACCCCTCATCTAGCTAGCAGCTAGCATATTGCATAATTAAAATTCCCCTCATTGATGTCATAGGCTTGCAAAAACTTTTGAACATGTATTCTATGTCTTATCGAAATTCTTCTTGATTAAAGAATCTCTTTCTAATTGCTTTGAATAATTAATAGATTCTCTGAAAAATAAAGAATTCTACTTCTGACTTTAATAAAAAAAATGTAAAATACATCATCATTAACTTTTTTCTATTCACACCACATAGGAATGAAGAAAATTGTGAAAAATGGAACAATTATACTATTTCTTTGAATACTTTTCTATCATAATTCTATATAAACTACCATAATTCAATCCAAATTTATTGAACGCATAGGAAATTGAAGACTTTCTTTTGAATCTCCTCAATTGGATATCAGGAGACAAAGTTATGACAAAAATACTAACAGCTATGCAAAGATAAAAAAATCTGCACATAAAGACTACTTTCTTTATTCGATTAAAACTCTTTTAGAAATCAATTTGGTCTTAATTTTCAACCAATTTTCGATTCCTACAAATACATAATAGTAGAATACATATGGAGAGCCTCTAATATTAATATAATACGCCAATATTCATCATCAAAAAGAGAGAAAATCAATAGTTTTGTGAAAAATTATAAGAGAGATTATAAGAATTCATTCAAGTGAAGATCCAACTTGATTTTTGGGTAAAGAAGAGTAAGTGCAACTGGAGATTCATCAATAAACAATTGAAGAGATTCAAGATTTCAATATTCGTCTTCATCTTCTCAATTTATCAAGAATTCAGATTATGTCTTTTTCATTTAAACATGATTTTTTGTAATTTCAACATAATAGGCTAAACTAAACATTGTTAGGATGTGATGAAACCTTGTTATGACTTATTTATTTGAATAAATAGAATGATATTAATTTGATTAAGTGTCTAGATGTTTATTATTATTTTTATCGTCTTTTCAATTATCTAGCCAATAGTTGAATTGTTTGTGAATTTTATTGTTATCGAGAGAGACAATAAGATTTAAGCACATATGAATAAACATTGTGAGGTTTGATAGGGGATATAGATACATCTCTATGCTTCGCATGGTTGATGAAGATGTTCTGATTTGTTAATGCATTTATCATGTTCGTATTTTCCATCGAGAGATAGGAAGGTCGCATGAGGGGATAAATTTAATTGCTATCGAGAGAAACATTTAATTAAAATAGGAACATTCACTGACAAGTATGATTTCAAATCATCATTCTAAGCTATTGAATTGAAAACGGATTAACAAGTGGGGGTTCTACATCTTTGAAATATATCTCACGAGTTTGATAAGTCTTTACTTAGTTTTTATAGATATTAATTAGTTAAAATTAAATCATACGATTCGATTAAGGGTATTTGTAGCTTTAACTTGATCAATACATAGTTCTCGTGGGTTCGATACTCTACACATCATTATATTACTCGTTCACGATCCCGTTCACTTTCGTGAAGTCAAACGATCAAGGGACTCGAGCATATTGTAGATTTCAAGGCTTTATTTGATGTACTCCAGGACTGGGAGTTGGACCCCAAAGCTTTATCCTTGATTCTTGGATTGTTTCTAGTATCTTAACTCTGCTCGAGAAAAATTTATCGAGAATATGACTCCTAAGCAAAGAGAGAATTTGATTGATGGTCACCTCTCGTAAGTTGATATCTTTCATCAAGATCAGTAGGCAGAGTATGAAGTTAGCGTCTTCCGAGCTGATAAATTGGAGAAAAAGACATACTCCTTTAAAAAGAAGCACGTAGCAATATATAGGAGCTAGGAGAAGTTGAGAATGAGATGATCAAAGGTTCTCAGGCTCTGATTGATAGGGAGGCTCTTTTAGTGGTTGATGTTATCAAACTCACAAAGGATTTGGAGTAGGCCAGAGTGCTTGTGTTGTCAAACCAATACTGAGCTCCTACGCCTTAGAGAGAAGCTTCATTTGTTAAGAAAGAACATTTTGTACTCTCTAAAGACCTAAATCATGCAAGGAGTGAATATGTCTTACTTCTTAACAAACTGGAGAATACCGAGAAGAAACCAGCTCTCGTGGAGTCGTGCCTTGCCGAAGTGAAAGGTAATGGGCGAAAAACTATGGAGGAGTCCATGCAGGATGAGGACAACAAAGTTCTTGAGATTGTTAAGGATTTTCATCCTATGTGAGATTTGAGTTTTTTGTAGGATTTTGGAGAGAGTGCTGAAGACACCTCTTTTGATGAAGATACCCCATCAACTATTAGGTCTTCTGACAACCCGCCCACTTCTAGTGAACCTGCCACTATTCCTCCCAGGGAAGCCGTTGCTATGGATAAGTCAGTCGACACTGTTGACCTATGATTGATTTCATCCTTAATGTTTTGATCACAACAAATAAGATTAATATTGTTTCTAACAATTCATATTGATTGATGATAGTTCAATGTTAAAATCAATCAATCATTGCCAAAATCAGCACATTATAAATTGGATTAGAAATGAAGATCAAAGTGGAAGTTAAGAATTCAAGTCAAATCATTCGAGATGAGAGCTTAAAAGACAAATGTCAAGAAAAAGCAAGATGAAGACGAGAAGTTTAAGAGGCAAATTTCGAAACAAGATCAAATACTGGACTTCTTAGTTCAAATATAAAGGTACTAATACTTTAATATTTAGTAATGAATGATAAGAGCTCATAAATTGTTTCATACATGAAAAGAATATTTCAAAAAAATATTTGCATAAAAAAATTATTTTTCAAAGGGTAAGAATTCCAAATTGATATAAAAATATTTTACAATGTTACTTACTCTTTCAAAAGCCTACATTTTTAAAATTAAAAAATGTCAAAGTGGACATTCGGTTCATCAACGGTAATATTTTTAATCATTTTGATTTTTTACACACAATGGCTAGTTAGGTTGTCCAATTCAAGATGCAGACGTCCGGTTTTCTAGAACTTTGGGAGTTTTGACCGTTATAAATACAACTTCACTTTACATTCATAAAACAATTACAAGAGAGCTTTCTTGTAAAATATATTTGTGAAAAAATCTTTTTTGAGCTTACATTTTTACATTCATTTTATTTATTTCTTTAAAATAAAAAATTTAATTGTTGAATCAAACTTCTTAAATCATTTCTCTTATCGAAGTTTTTTGTTTATCTTTGTACTTAACTTATTTATACCAATCTTAAAAGAGAGATATATTTTTGTAGAAGATTTTTGTATTTACATTGCATAAACTTTTTTACTTCTTCATATAGAAAACTTTGATTGATTGAATCAAACTTATAAAATCATCATATTCATCAAAATTTCTCATTTCTCTCTTAGCACTTAATTTAATCATATTCATCAAAAATTTTCATCTAATACTTGAGCTATCATTTATTATTATTCACTGAAGTGTTAGTCTCTCGTAATACTTAACTTGCTTATATTATTTATCAAGAGAGGTATTCCATTTTCACTTTGATAAAGAGTGGGTTGTGTTGAAATCTCTTAAAGATCAACATTGTATAAGGATCGGTTCTCCTTATTGTAAGTCACCGTGTGAGTCATATTGAGATCCTGTGAAATCTTAAAAGTGGATTGTGTTGAGGACTCGTAGAGCTCAACATTATATAAAGATCGATACTTCTTATTTGTAAGTGACAGGAAGCGTCGTAAAGGGTTGGATTGCACCATAAGTCAATCAGGATAGTGAAAAGACCTTACTTGTACCGAAAGCTTTGGTAACGGAGGACGTAGATCATGGCTTTAGATCGAACCTCTACAATTATATTGTTTGCATCATTTCTCCCTTTTACTTATTTCTTTTATATTTGTGCTTATTATTTGAATTAATGTATTTAGTTTTACTTGCTTGAATTTAGATCAATTTTTCAAAAAAAATTAAAAACCAATTCACCCCATCTTGAATAGTTATTCTTGGCCTACAATTGGTATCAAAGCAATGTTCTCATTTTAAAATTAATATTTTACAATCTTGAGCAATAGCTAACTACATTTTTCCAAATCTTGAAAGGCATTCTACAAATCATTCTATCTTTGATGGTACTCATTATAACTTTTGGAAGACTAGAATGATGATATTTATTCAATCAATAAATTATAATATTTGGGAAGTTAAAAATCTTGAAAGGCATTCTACAAATCATTCTCTCTTTGATGGCACTCATTATAACTTTTGGAAGACTAGACTGATGATATTTATTCAATCAATAAATTATAATATTTGGGAAGTTATTGAATTTGGTCTCTATGTGCGTAAAAAGGTTATTAAAGAAGATAGTAAATCGAATAAAATTATTTCTAAACCTAGAGATGAATATAATGAAGTAGATAAACAAAAAATATCTTTAAATGCTAAAGCCGAAAATATACTTTATTGTGCTTTATATAGAAATTAATTTAATCGTATTAGTATAAGATTCCACTTATTATATTTGGCATGTACTAGAAAGTACTCATGTTCGAACTAACAAAGTTAAAGAAACTAGAATAAATCTTTTTGTTAAAAATTTTGAATGTTTTTTAATGAAAGAGAATGAACCAATTGTCGACATGATCATGTATTTTACCAATATTATTAATGGCCTCAAAGGTTTTGATCGAAAATTCACTAATGATGATTTGTGAGTAAAGTGTTTAGGTATCTCTCGGAGAATTGGAGCTCATTGAGAATGTTTATAGAAAACATCAAAAATATCAACACATATCCATTGAAAGAGTTTTATGGAACATTGCTGCCATATGAGTTAAATCGCACCGAGACAAAAGAAAAGACAATGAAAAGTAAAGAAAAATAAAGATGCCCATTTGCTTTAAAATCCATAATTGATAAATGAACTTGATGATCTAGTTCTTCTTGTTAAGAAATGGAAAGATTTTTGCAACAATCGTTGATTTCAAAAGAAAGATGAAAATGGCAATGAAAAGAATAGATTCGTCAAAAAGAAAGCACTTCAAACAATATGGGATGAAAGTGACGATGATAATGAAGAAGATAAAAGTCAAGATGAAATTACTAACATGTACTTCATGGCTATTGAAAATAAGACATATTTAAATGAAAATTGTTCATATGAAAATTTTTGAAGATTTTGAAAAACTTACTTTAAATCATTCGATCCTTAAAAAAAAAAAAAAAACAAAGATCATTTAATTTTTATAAAGCATGTATTTGTTGTTAGTTCGTTTGAATTTCATTTATTCGTCTATATTTTTCTTTTTGCAGGATTGGGGGTTTAATATAGTGGGATAAAGTTCTTTTTGTCAAAGATTTTATCAAGAAGAATCAAGTTACACTATTTGTGAACTTTTCATTAAAAAGTGAGATAGCATGTTGTGCCACTTTTTAATTAAAATGTTACGCACAATCAATTTCTAGTCGAATAATAAATCTTTTGCTAAGCTTCCAATTTGCTTTTAAGAAATTCTTTTTGATGTTAATTTATTTTGTATTGTGTTACATTTGAATTAAACTTTCATGATGAAAAAGTGAGATTGTGATTCACTTTTTAATTAAAAAGTTTCACTTTACTTTACACAGCATTTTTTACTCCCAACACAATTTTCATATAATTTTTCAAAGGGTCCCTAATTTTAGGGGAATTATGTATGTTTACCCACTAAAATATTGGTTCTAATCCCTACCAAGTAGGGGCTTAATAGTGCTTACAATATTATGTCCCTATTTGATTCCCATTTTTTTCAAAATTCATTTTCAACGATACATTCTTTCATAAAATAATTTTATATGTAAATTCAAACATTTTTCCTATTTTTTTAACTACACATCCAAAAAAAAATCAATATTTCAAAACACATTTCCCCAAAAAATGGACTCAAACAGGGTTATACTCATTTAACGAATATGATATGACCCTAGCATTCTGAAATGTGTACAATTCAGTGTAAGAATCGATCATTCGACTTTTCAATGTCATATTAACCACTTGAATCATTCTAAGCTACTGTCATCTTTCCTGACCGTTAAGACAATTTATTTTGACAGGAAAGATTAGATAAGACTATGAAATTGGAGAAGAGAGAAGATACAAGAATTCGCAATGCTGGATATTGAAATCAGCATCAACAACTCACTAGAGTAAGATCAAAATCATCACTTTTTTTTTTTTTGAAAAATCTATTCCCAGAAACAAATAACCCAAATTGTATGGTTTGAAAATAGGTTAAAAATCATCCAAATTAAAATGTGCTTACTCCTAAAGAAATGATTTTGGTGTGAATGATCAAATAAAACAAGACAACATAAAATTAGAGTAGAGAGAAGACACTTGACAAAACTTATTAGTTCTCGAGTTCAATATAATCTAATCGAGTGTACCAAACATGCTTGGACAATATAAAAGAATTGATTATTACAATACAAATTTTACTCAACTAATACACTGGATACAGAAAGCGGCCCTTAATTTCTCATCAACAACTCTGAGGAGGAAGATCAGAATAATCACTTTTCTTGAAAACCCTACTCCCAAAAAGAAAGAATCCAAGAGTATGCCCACAAACAGCCACAATAAAAACCCCAACATTGAATGACATAACAGCAAGCATTACCATATAAGCCAGCCCTATCCTTAAACCATATATTGCTGTCTGAATCAGACCTGCAGAAACATTGCTGCTACTCTTTTTGATCCATTTGCAATGAGAAAGCCACTCCACAATTGCACACAACACAAATATGAATATTAAGGCCAATGCATACATTCCCGTACGTCGACCGGGCCAGCCGGAGAAGAGGATTTCAGCATTTTTGCTCCAGAAGAAGGCCATATGCATCATTGGCATTTCATGGTCTGTGTGGGATGGTGGTTCCATTCCTTCCATACCAGGCGTAGGGTCCATGGTTTTTCAGGGTGGTTTTTTTTTTATTTATGAATACCTAGGGTTTGTAAATTTGTAGACAAAATGGGAAGTATATATATTAAAAGCTAGCAAAATTTGTACTTCAAGTTCTAACAATCTGTACTACACAAATCCCTACATCGTACCGATCCTTGCCGGCAATATTGTATGCATATATTTTCTATTAGTTAGCGTTCTGAATTATTCAGCATATTCCACTATTTATTGAGTAAAACTGTTTATACAAGATAACAATGCCAGAAAGCTGCACATATGATGACACGGTGGGATTTAATTGGCTGTTTTAAGTCTTTTTTTTTTTTGTATAAAATCTAATAAAATCCTGCCACTTGACATGTAGCAAACCTGCCTATACATGTAGCATCTCTCTTATTTATTTTCTTTTATTGAAGTCAACTATAGGAGGAAACTTACTCATTTTCGAACTTTAAAGATATACTTAGTACATTAAATTTTATGAATTTAGAAACTGCATTCGGTTATTTAATGGAATTAAGAAAGAGAAATCAGCGTGACATGTTTATTTTAACTTTTTTTTTTTTTATGTTGAAGAGGTGCACAACATTTTTCATCTAAAAACCGTTATAGTTTAGGCATTGGACTGACCAAACAACTATACAAGTTGATGCACAACATTTTTCGTTAAAATTTAGGCATTGGACCAGCCATACAACAATAAAAGTTGCTATAGTTTAAACACTTTCGGCTACACTTTTTGTCTCTAGAGACATGTATGTTACATTCAACATTTCTACAATTTTTCTCTTTATATTAAAGTCTTTGTTATCCATATTAAAATACTCAAAAATGTTGTTTTCAATAATTACAACCATTTTTAGTCAACTAGACAATTGTCCACCCAATTGGATAAGAATCAATTATTTGAGAGTTTTGACAATTTCATTCTAAAGTTAGGAAAGGCAAACTTCATGCCATTATAGAAGAAGTAAATAATTGGCAATAATATATGATTCACTCCTTTTAGCTAATTTAATGACAAGTTGTTAAATTGGAGAAAGTTGTGACACGTTTATTACAAAATAACGTATTTTAATTTTTCTTCTTGTTCGATAGGTCAACTCATAGGCTAGTTACTCTATATTTCTTGATATCATAGAAGTTAAAGAAAAAAAAAAGATTATTTTGTGAAGATACATTGGGTGTAAATTTCACCAGTGGTTGCTGAACTTTCCTTGGAATATTAATTGTTCACTAAACTTTAATTTGTTACAATTAGGTCATCAAACTTCAAATTTAGTTTTAAATTCCACCATGTTGTAACATATAGTCCTCTATAATATCGTAACCGATCTTCCACGTAATCACACGTCCCTAAAAATGAAACTGTAAAGTAAAGGTCATGTTAAAGTCTTTATATTAAAATGTTAAAGGCATATTTTTTTTTTTCTTTTAACACTTTCATATTGTGACGTAGTTGTAAGTTTCATGCATAGATTATGTGGAAAATCCTTTGTGCTATGACTCAATTTTCATCAATTTAAGATACCACGTGTGATAGAGGGGAGAAATTTGAAACTAAAGTTAAAGTTTAGTGACTCAATTGAAAATAAATTAAAGTTCAATAACCAATTTAAGATAACTTAAAGTTTAGTAGTACAATTAAAATTCGCTGAAAGTTACCATCTAATTTTGGATCAGATACGTTAATAAAAATAAAATAGTTATATAATTATACGGCATTTTTTCTTTTGGCGAATATTGAAATTGTGATACGAAAGTTGTTGATGGTAAAAATCGGATCAAACAATATTATTGATGAAAATAATTAAAATTGAAGATCAAATATAAATACAATCAACAAATCATCTTATGTAACTAAGAGTTTCACTTTCTGCTCGAGAGAAATTTATCGAGAATATGACTCCCAAGCAAAGGGAGATTCTGATTGATGGTCACCTCTCGCAAACTGATATCTTTCATCACAATCAGCAGGCAGAGTATGAAGTCAGGGACGTTCGAGCTGATAAATTGGAGAAAAAGATAGACTTCTTCAAAAAGAAGCCCACAGCTCTATATAGGAGCTGAGAGAAGTTGAGAAGGAAATGATCAAAGGTTCTGACTGTTAGGGAGGCTCTTTTAGTGGTTGATGTTACCAAACTCACTAAGGATTTGGAGTAGGCCAAAGAAAGTAATATTGCTTATGTTGTCATAACCAATATTGAGTTCCTACGCCTCAGAAAGAAGCTTCAGTTTGTTAAGAATGAACATTTTTCTCCCTCTAAAGACCTAAATCAAGCAAAGAGTGAAAATGTCTTACTTCTTAACCAACTGTAGAACACCGAGAGGAAACTAGCTCTCGTGGAGTCCTTCCTTGCCGAAGTGAAAGACAATGGGCGGAAAATTATGGAGGAGTCCATGCTGGATGGGGGCAACAAAGTTCTTGAGATTGTTAAGGATTTTCATCCTGAGTGAGATTTGAGTTTTCTAGAGGATTTCGAAAAAGGTGCCGAAGACACCTATTTTGACGAAGATACTCCGTCAACTATCAGGGTTTCTAACGATCTGCCCACTTCTGCTGAACCTGCCTCTCTTCCTCCTAGGGAAGCCATTGCTATGGATGATCCAGTATTTGATCTATGATTGCTTTCATTCTTAATGTTTCGATCATAACAAACAAGATTAATATTATTTCTAATAATTGATTTTGAGTGATAATAGTTCAATGTCAATCAAGCATTGGTAAAATCAACACATTATAAATCGGATTGAAAATGAAGATCAAAGTGGAAGTTAAGCAATCAAGTTAAATCATTCGAGATCGGAGCTTAAAAGACAAACGTCAAGAAAAAGGAAGATGAAGACGAGAAGTCTAAGAGGTAAATTTCGAAGCAATATCAAAGACTGGACTTCTTAGTTCGGATATAAAAGTACAAATATTTTGATATTTAGTAATGAATGATAAAAGCTCATAAATTATTTTATACATGAAATGATTATTTTNGTCAAGAAAAAGGAAGATGAAGACGAGAAGTCTAAGAGGTAAATTTCGAAGCAATATCAAAGACTGGACTTCTTAGTTCGGATATAAAAGTACAAATATTTTGATATTTAGTAATGAATGATAAAAGCTCATAAATTATTTTATACATGAAATGATTATTTTATAAAAATATTTCCATAAAAAAATTATTTTTCAAAAAGTCCAGTTCATGATGCGGGCGTTCGATTTTCAGAACTTGGACATTTTGACCGCTATAAATATCACTTCATTTTGCATTCATAAAACAACTAGAAGAGAGCTTTTTTGTGAATTATAATTATGAAAAAAAATTTTGATCTTACATTTTTACATTCATTTTATTTATTTTTTTATAACAAAAACTTTGATTATTGAATTAAATTTCTTAAATCATTTTTCTTATTAAAGTTCTTCATTATCTTTGTGCTTAACTTATTTATACCAATCTTAAAAGAGAGAGATATATTTTAAGAAGATTTTTGTACTTACATTACATAAATTTTTTTACTTCTTTATATAGAAAATTTTGATTGATTGAATCAACATTTTAAAATCATCATATTCATCAAAATTTCTCATTTATCTCTTAGTATTTAATGTATTACAATTATTCATTAAAAGAAATATATATTTTGAGAAGATTATTGAATCTACATTGCATTTATTTCTTCTTCATGTTCTCCTTGAAACATTTTGATTGATTTAGTCTAATTTTTTATTATCAAATTCATCAAACTTTTTCATCTAACACTTGAGCTATCATTATTACTATTCATTAAAGTATTAGTCTCTCTTGATACTTAATTTGTTTGTATTATTTATCAAAAGAGGTGTTCCATTGTAAAATCACTGTGATAAAGTATGAGTTGTGTTGAAGTCCTTTAAAGATCAACATTGTATAAGGATCGATTCTCCTTATTGTAAGTCACCGTGTGGATCATATTGAGGTCCTGTAAATCTCAACATTGTATGAAGATCAGTGCTCCTTATTTTTAAGTCACTATAAGCAATGTTAATGGTTGGATTGTACCATAAGTTAATCAGCATAGTGAAAAGACCTTGCTTGTGCTGAAAAGCTTTGTAACGGATGACGTAGATCATTAGTTTGGATCGAACCTTCATAATTATATAGTTTGCACCGTCTCTCTCTTTTGATTATTTCTTTTATATTTGTGCTTATTATTTGAATTAATCTATTTAGTCTTTACTTTCGTGAATTTGGATTAATTCATCGAAAAACTTTTAAAAATCAATTCATCCCTCTCTAGGTTAGTTATTCTTAGGCTATCAATTGGTATCAGAGCAATGTTCTCATTTTGAAAATAAGATTCTACAATCTCAAGTAATGGCTAACGACATTTATCCAAATCGTGATGGGCACTCTACAAATCGTTCTTCTTTCTTTGATGATACTCATAATAACTTTCAGAAGGCTAGAATGACGATATTTTATTCAATTAATAGATTATAATATTTGGGAAGTTATTGAATTTGATCTCTATGTGCCTAAAAATATTATTAAAGAGGATGGTAAACTGGATCAATTTTTTTCTAAACTTAGAGAAGAATATAATGAAGTAGATAAACAAAAAATATCTTTAAATACTAGAGCCAAAAATATACTTAATTGTGCTTTAGATATAAATGAATTTAATCGTACTAGTACTTATGATTCCGCTTATGATATTTGGCATGAATTAGAAATTACTCATGTTGGAACTAGCAAAGTGAAAGAAATTTCTTAGTTAAAAAATTTGAAAATTTCTTTGTAAAAGAGAATGAACCAATTGCTGACATGATCACGCATTTTACCAATATTATTAATAGCCTCAAAGTTTTTGATTGAAAATTTACAAATGTGAACTTGAGAGTAAAGTATTTAAATATCTCTCGAAGAATTGGAGTTCGTTGAGAATGTTTATAGAAAACACCAAGATATCAACACATTTCCATTGGAAGAGTTTTATGAAACATTGATGACATATGAGCTAAATCGTACCGAGACAATATAGAAAACAATGAAAAGCAAAAAAGAAGAAAGATACCAAATTATTTTAAAATCCATAATTGAATAACGAACTTGATGATCTAGCTCTTCTTGTTAAGAAATAGAAAAGTTTTCGCAACAATCGTTGATTTCAAAAGAAAAACGAAAAGGGCAATGAAAATAATAGGTTCATAAAAAAGAAAGCACTCCAAACAACATGGGATAAAAGTGACAATGATGATGAAGAAGAAGATAAAAATCGAGGAAATTGCTAACATGTGCTTCATCGCTATTGAAAATGAGATAAATTCAAAAGAAAATTGTTCATATGATGAATTGTCTAGTTCTTATAACGAAATTCTTGAAAATTTTGAAAATCTTATTTTAAATCATTCGATCCTTAAAATGAAATATTCTTTATTAGAAAATGATGTAAATAAATTTTTGAAAATTCAAAATGATTTTGGAAAAGGAAAAGTCGATTACGATTCTTTGATTATGGAGAACTTCTCTTTACAAGAAAAGAATTTCAATTTGACACAAATTGTTTAGAAATTTACTCAAGGTAAGAAAAATTTTGATTTAATACTTCGTGAACAAAAACATGTTTTTGATAAATGGGGAATTGGATACAAACCATTTTTAAAATAAAAGTCTCTTGAAAATTTCTTGTTAAATCCTCTACTTTCTCCATTTCAAATATCACATGTAATTTTTTCTAATGAAAATCGACGTGTGGCTTTCTATTGTTCTATCAAAAAGAATTTACAGTTTGAAGACAACTACAAGTGGATTCAAAAGTCCACTAACACTAACTACTAAGAACCCAAGGTTGTATGGGTACCAAAGACCAAAAAAATTGAATTATTTTTGTAGGTACCAAAGAAAATAAAGAGAAAATGAATATTGGATAGTGGATGCTTAAAGCAGATGACCTAAATCAAGCTTTAATTGTCAAATTTCAAAATAAAGGGTGGTGGTCACGATACTTTTGGAGATAATGTCAAAGGAAAAATCATTGACATTGAAATTATTGGAAATCTATCGTATCTCTTTATTGAAAATGTTCTCTTAGTAGATAATTTTAAACATAATCTACTTAGTTTTAATCAATTGTGTGATGAATGTCATCATATCAAATTTGATTTTTCTAAGTGCCTTATTGATGATACTACATCAAAAGAAGATGATATTCATAGGAAGCCGAAGTAAGGATGATTATGGCATAAACACTAAAGTTTGAATGTAGAGACTTGGATAGTGAATGCTCAAAGCACATGACCGGAAATCAAGCTTTATTGTCAAGTTTCAAATTAAAGGATGGCAGTCATGATACTTTTGGAGATAATGTGAAAGGAAAAATCATTGACATTGAAATTATTGGTAATAATTCATCTCCTTTTATTGAAAATGTCTCTATAACCTTAGACGTAACCTACATAATTTTAATCAATTGTTGAATGTTATCGTATCAAATTTGATTCTTCCAATTGAGGATACTACATCAAAAGGGGTGATGTTCATAGAAAGCCAAAGCAAGAATGTTTATGTCATAAACACTAAGTTTGAATGCGGAATGCGGAGAAAAATATTTATCAAGTTTAAAATATGATACTTGGTTATGAGATAGAAGATTATGTCATGTTAGCATAGACCTATTTTTATAATTTCCAAAAATTGTTTTGTTAAAGGTTTGTAAAAAGTGAAATTTGAGAAAGACAAAATTTGTGATGCTTGAAAAACAAGTAAAGAGTTCTTTCAAATTAAAATAATATTTTTCAACTACAAAATCTTTTTAAGTTATCCGCATGAATATTTTTGGACCATCTAGAATCAAAAACCTAAATAGTAAACAATATGCTTTCGTCATTATTGATGATTTTTCTAGATTTACTTGAGTCCCATTTTTTAACCTAAAAGATGAAGTTTGGAACGCATTTAAACAATTTTGTAAAAAGGTTCAAAATAAAAAGAGATATATTATTACTACTATTGTGGATGATCATGGTGGAGAACTTGGAAATATTTTTATTAAATGAGTTTTGCAAAATTTTATGGCTATAAACATAATTTCTCGACTCCTAGAACTCCTCAACATAATGGTGTAATACAAAGGAATAATCATACGTTACACGAAATGGCTAGGACAATGCTAAATGAAAATCGCATGCCAAAGTACTTTTGGACCGAAGCCGTGAACATTGCTTCCTGTATTGTAAATAGAGTTTTAATTATTCGAAAGAAAATTAAAACCCCATATGAGCTTTGGAAGAATAGAATTCCAAATATCGGCTATTTCAAATTTTTTTGGTTGTAAATGCTTTATTTTAAACACAAAAGAACATTTGGGAAAATTTAATTCTAAATCTGATATTGGAATCTTTCTAGGTTACTCATCTACTAACAAAGCTTATAGAGTCTTTAACAAGAGCCAGGGAGGCACTTGTTTGAGGATGGAGAGCAGAGACGGTATTTTGGACTGAAGACACAAGTGCGTGGCATTGTTGAGTTCGAATGTAAGAATGAAAGAGAATACGAGATGTGGACACAAGGCATTTCGACGCTTCTTTCTATTGTTTTTGAGCGAACAAGAAGGGATCAATAATACCCAAATGCATCACCTTCAACCTCACAAAACTCTGTGTTAAAATGCCAGTTATCGATGTTTACATGATTTCATGTAGTATTTAGTTCACATTCAGATACTGGTTTGCTTTTGCTCTGGTTTTAAGTAATGCTATGTATCAATGAAGATTGCGATTAGGTTTGGAGATTCCTTTTGAGCAAATAAAATTCAAAATCAAAACAATGAAGATTCTAAAGATGTTGAAGATGGACATGAGGAAAAACCAAATGTTCAACTAGATGAAGAAGAATCTTCTACAGTATAAAGTTATCAATCTCTACCTAAGTAATGGAGTCAAACAAAGTACATCATGAACATGCTCAATAAGTTTGAAATGAAAGAGTTGAAATCAATGAACATTTTAATGAGCTCATCGATCAAACTAGATAAAAATGATCAAGGTACTTCCATAAACATTACAAAATTGCGAGGTATCGCAAGTAGACGCGATATTATGTTTAGTGTGTGATTATATGTTAGATTTCAACCTAAACTCAAGAATCACAATTTAGTTCCATAAAATGAATTTTAGATATCTTAGAGGTGGCATTGAGACTACGTCTATGGTATTCTAAAGACACCCAAAAATTAGATATTATATTAGAATTTGTGAATAAAGAAAATCAGTTGGCTGATATTCTCAATAAATCTCTAACACTTAATAGATCTTCATTTATTCAAAGAGATTTGGTTATTATCGATGAATTTGAAGTATGTGACTAAATTGAATTCATACTAAATGTTTTCATATGCTTCTATGTGCATAATTGGTTGGAATTTATATAAATTTCACCAAATGATTATGCTTTTGTCATTT
>CAIGRP010005210.1:0-50276 GCA_903798385.1 Fraxinus cuspidata
AATAAGTTGCATGCTTAAATTAATTTTTATTTTTCCATGCGAAATTTTGATAAATATGGAGCACATGAATTAAGTTAAGCATTGTGTAAGAATGAATTGATTTCAAAATTGAATATGTTGAAATAGTATACCATATATGCTAAACTCAAAATCACTAAATTTTACATTTTTGGACCAAATTTTGAATAGTTTGGGGGGGATTTCACAGTTTTAGGAATATGTTGAAATAAATAGGAATTTTAGGTGTTAAATTAAAAATCTTGTGTAGATTGTTTAAGGTCAATATGGTGCAATTGAGTGAAAATCTCAAGTTAGAGGTCATTTTGCTTGAATTGATGTTAAATGATAGACATTGCACGAATCAAGACATAAAAAAAATACTTTATTAGAGAATTTCTTTTCGTAGCATTTATGACTCGAACAATTAAGTCTGTAAGGGTTTTTAAAATTTGATACCCTATGATCATCTGACTTGGGAATAATCGGTCGAAAGTTTGTTACATAGGCCATTTAAAAAGTTTAAAGGAGAGAATGCTTCAAATAAAGAAAACAATTATTCATNTTACATAGGTCATTTAGAAAGTTTAAGGGAGAGTGCTTCAAATAAAGAAAAAATTACTCATACGAAAAAAAAATCAGAAAAAGCAGGTGCATGAAACAGAAGACGCACCAAATGCCTTGGTTAAGTTTCAAACACTTATTTGAGAAAATTTGACTTTTGATAAGAGATTATTAGCCTAGTGAAGTCCTAGATATTGAAACGATTAAACTTAATGGAGAATCTTTGTTTATTGAAATGTTGAACTACAATTGGTGAAATTTTGTCAAACTAGAGATGTGATGATAGTAAAAAAATCAAACATTAGTTCACATACTGGAAAAGAGTGAAAAGAATAAGTTTGAAGGTGTGTGAGTCTTACGAGTGATGAAAGAACATATTTGACTATTGAGAGTCAGGAATTGAAACAACCTATGAATTTATAGTGCTATGCCTAATTCTTCACATACAGACACGTCGATTTTACATTGAAAAGTGGATTTTAATTTCTGTATTGCTATTTTGAAGATGTGCATATATTTGATATTATGATTTCAATTTCGAGATAAAAAGCTAGGTTAGCTAGCAAAATCTCGTTGCTTTATTTGATTGATTGGCCACAAATTAGGTAATTAACATTGCTCGTTCGTGTGTTTTTTGGGACTTGATCTGAACTGAATTGTTTATTGGTTTGTTGAGGTTTAATTGTTGGTTATGACTCACTTGAAGCGGCCTCCACGTCTTCTCAAGACGTAATCAATTATTAGTGCAGTAGTACGATTTTTTTATTTAAAATTGAATATGAAATTCTTGCAAATCGACCGAAAAATTTTCAAATTTAACAAAACCAAAAAATCAGAATTTCTAAATTCGAAAACCATACAATTATACAAGAACAAATTAAAATTTTGATTCTCAATAATTCAACGTGAATATGCTCTGATATTACTTGTTGACATTTTTTCATGAAACTTAAATTTTATAAATTTGCCAAGATCTTCATGTCAAATCACAAAAAAACTTAATTAACGTGAAACATACATTAATCAATTGATTTGTATTTTGAATAATGAATATTTTGTTTTTCAATTTAATTGCTCCAAATCTTCTTCTTGATTCTTGATTGTGGGTTTATGGATATTCATCTTTAATATGCTTTCTCTTGTATTCTTGTGTTGATGAGATGTCACAAAGAATGAGAAAATTCAAATATGAATTGAATACCATAACTCTATATATAGTTTCCATATGTATTGGCCTGTCATCAAATATAAACCCTAATTGATTCGGTCTCTACACATATAGTTTGTCTCACACTTTATCTAGATATCCAAAGCCCAATTACTTAATTATTTATTAGATAACTTTAATTTTGAGCTTCACTTTAAAATAGCAATTATACACAATTAATTACATATGTCGACTCATATGGGGAAATTAAATAATTTCTCAACAGAAAAATGTAGAGAAGTACTATAAATTAAGAACTTAGTCGAGTTATTGAGGTACCTCACCCATTACCTCTTCCCAAGATTGAGTTGTACGGATCAAAACTGGGAGAGATGAAGAACCATATATCAAAAGACACAATATGCAGTATTTTTCACAAGGCTAAACACTTCTTTGCTGTAGTTTTTCTGCAATTTGGTCTTGCAGGAATGGATATTCTCTCTAAAGCTGCATTAAATGAAGGGATGAGTAATTACGTATTTGTCGTCTATCGACATGCCATAGCTACAATTGTCATTGCCCCTTTTGCACTCATTCTGGACAAGTCTCTCTCTCTCTCTCTCTCTCTCTGTGTGTGTGTGTGTGTATATATATATATATAGATTCTAGTTCAAGTGAAGTAAGCATGCTAATATATATATTATTTATTTATTATTATTATTTTTCCCCGCAGGAAAATAAGGCCTAAGATGACTTTTTCAATATTTTGCCAGATAATGCTTCTTGGCTTATTGGAGTAAGTCTAAATAACTAAATCATTGCATTTTACCTTATGTTTTCTGCAATATCTATGTAATAAGCTTTGAAGGTTTTACCATAACAGGCCAGTTATAGACCAAAACCTATACTTCCTAGGGATGAAATACACAACAGCAACGTTCGCTGCTGCTATGTGCAACGTTCTTCCAGCCATTACACTCGTCATGGCCTGCTTCTTCAGGTGGATATCTTGATGTTTCTAACGTGTTTGGTATATAGTACTCAACTGCATTGTATAACACAATCGATAATGTGTTTTTCTTCCTTATTTTTGTTCAATAGTGTCCAGTCTAGAATAGCGATCATGTGTGTACATAGTAATATTACATGATAACTACACATCTCTGCTTACACAATACAAACCAATTATATTGTTAAATACTATTGTCATAGGCTCGAGAAATTCAAGGTAAAGAGCATCCACAGCCAAGCCAAGTTAGCTGGAACTTTGGCAACTGTGGCAGGAGCCATGCTCATGACTCTATTAAGAGGTCCAGTTATAGAGCTGCCATGGACAAAAGGAAGCAGCAGCAGCCATGAACACCAAAGAATTGAAATAAATCTTCAGCATTCAATCAAGGGTTCCCTAATGATCACAATCGGATGTTTCTGCTGGGCTTGCTTCATGAATTTGCAGGTGACTAAAATAACTTAGTATTACCCGGTACTAGAAGATGCTAATCTCGTCCAGCACCATTTAGTTCAACCTATCAAACCTGCCATTTTCGACGTGATAACTGTTGCTTGTGTATTTATAGGCAATCACACTAAGAACATATCCTGCTGAACTTTCTCTCACAGCTTGGATATGCCTGTCGGGAACAGCCCAGGGAGGAATAGTGGCACTAGTAATGGAGAGGGGAAAAGCTGCAGTCTGGTCTATTAACTGGGACACCAAATTTCTTGCAGCTGCCTACAGTGTGAGAAGAACATATTAAAAAAATTTACTTCAAATTATTTTGGACATTGATGACGAGACTTTGAACTCGACCAATCTTGATTGTTACACATTTAAGCAAATGGCAAGCCCGGTAACTTGTAACGACATGTTTGATACATTGGACTAGTTAAGACTTAGACAAAATGATTTGGAAATTTACCATACATCTCTTTTAATATTATCTAATCATGTCCAGTCCAACGTACCAAATATGTTGTTCAGTGCAAGCAGATTACCCTTGATTAGACCATTAGCCTTTGAGGGACTCAAAAGTATTCCAAGTTCATTAAATATCTTCCAAATTTTGACCCAGAAAAAACTCATAACCAAATATTGCAGGGCATATTTTGTTCAGGAATCGCTTACTACATCCAAGGATTGGTAATGAAAGAGAGAGGCCCTGTTTTTGTAACTGCTTTCAGCCCACTGGGCATGATTATTGTTGCTGTGCTGAGCTCTTTTATTTTGGCCGAGCAAATGTTCTTAGGAAGGTGAGTATTAGCGTCTCCCGTGAACCTTATATCTTCGTTTATGACATGTTTGGTATGTTAGACTAGACAATACTAAAGAAGAAAAAAAGAATCTAAAATCCGTGCAGCATTTTCTACTATTGCGAGCCAACATGCTGTGAAGGTCGGAGCAAAGACATGAAATAATTATGTACATGTCTGCATAATTAAAGACATGAAACTGGTGTCATTTTTGTACAGGGTTGTTGGAGCCATTGTAATAGTTATGGGCCTTTATCTTGTTATTTGGGGTAAGAAGAAAGACTATAAATCCCAACGGATCGAAGAAGAAGCAATACCAGTGAAGCAAATGACAGAAATAGACAACAATGCCAATGAACACTCAATCCATGAGATCGTAAACATCAATTTGTCTAAAGAAGGAGCTGTAGATGGAGATGAACAGCTAGCTACTAGCTATTAATGTTCGAAAAGGAGTTTTTCGGGGTCCAATAATCTAGTGTGGCAAACTTTGAATAACAAAACTGTTACGTAATTTAAGAATTGTAGAGTTAATGGTACTTGAGTTGAAAAGTACTCAGAATTTCAAATTTTCGAACTTGCAAAAAGTTCATAAGCAAAACCCTTTTATCGGAATGGAATGAAGTGACAATGTCGTATGAAAACTTCTAAGCTTTATTCTTATATTTAAAGTTTGCTATCTACATTCTTTTGGCGAAACAACGATCGGTTTATTTTTAGATTTACACAAACATTTAAAACAACTTAGATCCTTAAGAAACTACATCAAACTATGTTAGTTTTCGATTACACGTAATGACATTTTTAAGATTTTAGTTTTTTGGTGGTGGTAACAACTATGTTTATTTTGTCCAGTCTCTATTAATGAACCCCGATGAAGGTATTCTAACAATACTAACAGCTTAATTTAATAGTTGTAGGTAAAAAAAATCTAAATAAATAAACACGGATTATAACATTTAAGATTATGATTTCAAATCTCACCACCATGAAGATTATGCACGTTTCTTTCCGGCGACTTCAATTATTAAATGAGACATTTTAACACGATATTAGAGTAGTTAAAAATTTCGATTTCAAATCTCTTCATCACTCGTGTATGAAGATTATGCACATTTCGATTCGATGACTTGAACTTTTTGATGAGATAATCTAACACGGTATTAGAATGGATAAAATTTTTGATTTTATATCTCACCATCACTCTAGTATAGAGATCATGCTCGTATCAAATCTTCTCTAATACTTCAAACTTTTAAGTGAAATTAAGACGGAAAACAAAATTGATATTTTCGTCCTTGGTGGCATACACCAAGTAGTCCAATCAATTCAAGGGGTTAGCTCAATTATTTTCAACTTGCTTGTTTTCTTTCTTATACAATAAAGATAAAGAAGTTTCCAATAGAATTGGGATGTTCAATGCGATGCCAATGCAGAAATCACAAAAAATAAGAAAGTGGGCAACTCGTCAAAAGTACTGATTCAAAAGCTTGATGCCTACAATAAGATAAATGGAACAATTTCCAGTTTTAAATATGTTCATAATTTAGCCTGGTGGAAACTGATTTGGGCAGATTTCATCCATAATTTCTGAAATATATGTTTATTCTAGTAACCAACAAAAATAAATTTGAAATCGGATATGTAAATATATTTTTGTCATTCTATCCTATTCATTACCACGTCATGTTTGGGTTAGATAAAAAAAAATTAGATTTTTAATAGATTTTAATAAAAGTTGATGAAATATGTAATTGAAAATAAAATAAAAGTTCTGGTCCTATAAAAATATATGGATTGAAAATGATTTGGTGGAAAAATTACATGCTCTCTTTACCTTTTTCAAACCGTTTTCTGTTTTTGATTTTCCAAAACAGCTAAAATGCGTTCTCTTTCCCATTTTTGAAAACGCATTTTTGAAAATAAGTTAAAAATTTATAAAGAAAACACAAAACGACAAATTTGTCGTTTTGAGTGTTTTCAGTTATAATCAAGTCAAAATTTTCAAAACTTGTTTTTGGTGTTTTCAAAACAGTTTTTCAAAATGTCAAAGAGAACATATTTTGAACAATCTCAATATGGACACTCAAAACACAAAATTCAAAATGAATTCAAAACTCAAAACACAAAACTGAAACACAAAGAGAACAGTCCCTTAATTTTAGGACTTGNTTTTCAAAATATCAAAGAGAACATATTTTGAACAATCTCAATATGGACACTCAAAACACAAAATTCAAAATGAATTCAAAACTCAAAACACAAAACTGAAACACAAAGAGAACAGTCCCTTAATTTTAGGACTTGGGGCAAATAGGGGCTCTATGTAGAAAACTATCACGGGACCATGCTCATTTGGTTTCATCATCCCCCTTTTAGTCCATGTTTGGTGGGGATTAAAATATGATTTTTAGTAGATTTTGATAAAAGTTAATGAAATATGTGGTTAAAAGATAGTGGTTCCTATAAAATGTGTGATCGAAATTAATTGTTCAATTTGACTTGAATTAAAATCTAATTTTAATTTTCACCAAACATGAAGCTAACATGTTCTACCGAAATTTCATCATTGTGGGAGAACGAATAGCTTCACCGATATTGGACTCTCTTGCATGTGAACTTTTATTAATAAAAGTTGGCTCATTTAGCATGGACCAGAGTTGATCTTCGACAAAAGGAAACCTTAAATCACACAAGGCAACCCATTAAGTTGATTCATACACACACACCCCAGAGTGCATCAATTCTGAGTTTTTTCTTATGTCTAATCTAACACGAAAGAGTGCATCAAATTCTGATGTTTTATTTAATATCATGCTGTCCTATCAATGGATTCAAAGCAAGGACTTCTATAAATTGAAGAAAAGTACCTAAGTGGTATATGTATTTCTTATGAACTTACTCGAGATATTACTGTCCCTTCCATATTCATCTGTTTAGCTTACCAATCTCACTCTCCATCATCAAAGCCGCTTCAAAGATTGAGTTGTGGTGATCAAAATTAGCAGAAATGATGAAGAATCTATCAAGAAAGACCATATCCACTCAATTTTACATGGCAGGACCTTTCTTTGTAGTTTTCATACAATTTGGTCTTGCAGGATTGAATACTCTCTCCAAAGATGCATTAAATAAAGGGATGATCAATTATGTATTCGTAGTCTACCGCCACGCCATAGCTGCCATTGTCATTTCCCCTTTTGCTCTCATTCTGGACAAGCTCTCTCTCTCTCTCTCTCTCTCTCCCCACACACACATATATATGGTGAAGGAAGCAGCTAATAATTTGTTCCACAGGAAGAAAAGGCCCAAGATGACTTTCTCAATACTTGGCCAGATAATACTTCTCAGCCTACTGGAGCAAGTCTTTAAAACAACTAACTGAATGCATCTATCCTCCTATGTAATAAAATTTAAGGGTTCTACGATAACAAGCCAGTTATCGACCAAAATGGGTTGAAATTCACGACGGCAACACTTGCAGCATTTATGCGCAACATTCTTCCCGCTGTTACATTCCTCATGGCCTGCTTACTAAGGTGCATACTGTGAAGCTTCTAGTTTGTTTAGTACATAGTGCTGAACTGCACGAAGGAGTATAAATGACAAGATTTTAACTCGGTTTTTCTTTCTAGATCTTGTCCAGTACTGTCGAGTCCAGCATAACATAACATCTATACTATTGTTGAATATTTTTGTTATAGGCTCGAGAAATTTAAGATAAACAGCATCCACAGCGAAGCCAAGGTAGCTGGCACTGTTGCCACTGTGGCAGGAGCCATGCTCATGACCCCATTAAGAGGTCCAGTTATAGAGCTGCCATGGACAAAAGAAAGCAGCAGCAACCATGGACACAGAAGAGTTGAAATAAATCTTCAGAATTCAATCAAAGGTTCCCTAATGATCACAAATGGATGTTTCTGCTGGGCTTCCTTCACGATTTTGCAGGTGACAAAACATATAGACAGTTTATACATTGATACAGAAAGAACTTAGGTTTGGTAAATGTTATTGGACAAGCACAATACTATATAGTACCATCCAATCCAACCTTATCAACAAATGTGTTTTTAATACATCAAACATGCAATGAAGGATCATTAATTGTTACTTGTGTATTTCAGGCAATCACACTTGAAACATATCCTGCTGAACTCTCTCTCACTGCTTGGATATGCCTCTTGGGAACCACCAGGGGAGCGATAGTGGCACTAGTAATGGAGTAGGGAAAAGCTGCAGTCTGGTCTATGAACTGGGACACTAAATTTCTTGCACTTGTTTACAGTGTAAGAGCAACATATTAAAAGGGAGAATTTACTTCAAATTATTTTGGGTAGTGAAATGAGACTTTGAACTCGACCAACTTGTTGGATATACAAGACAATGATACTGAAGAGATCTCACTAAATTGTAATGACGTTTGATATATTGGAATAGACAGTACTTGATGAATAACTCATGAAGTCTATCATGTCTCTCTCTTAATCCTGTCTAATCATAACCAATCCAACATGCCAAACATGTCGAAGGGTCAAGGGCAATCACGTAATCCTTCAATTGAACATTAGCTTTCCTAAGACCCCAAATATACTAAGTCGTTAAATATCTTCCTATACAATGGATGACTTGACTTGTCCATAAATGGAATCATTATAACATAGAACAGCTTACAAGAAAATATTGCAGGGCATAGTTTCTCCAGGACTTGTTTACTACATCCAAGGAGTTGTATTAAAGACAGAGGCCCTGTTTTTTTTACTACTTTTGGCCCACTGAGCTTGGTTATTATTGCTGTCCTCAGATCTTTTATTTTGGCCCAGTAAATGTACTTAGGAAGGTGAGTGTTAAGCTCTTCCTGAACCTTATTTATACGCTTATGACTTGCTTGGTAGGGTATTCTCGACAGTATTAAAGAAAATTTAAAAAAAAAAGGAAGCAAAAATCTTCTCTGTCGCATTGTCCAATTGAGTACTGCAACATGAAGCTGCTATTATTTCTGTACAGGGTTGTTAGCGCCATTGTAATAGTTATTAGCCTTTATCTTGTTATTTAGGGTAAGAAGAAAGTTTACAAGTCCCCACAGGTTGAAGAAGAAGCAATAGCAGTGAAGAAAATGATAGAAATTGACAACAATGGCAATGAACACTTGAACTGTGAAGTCATTATCATCAATATGTCCAGTGAAGGAGCTGTCACGAGAGTTGATCAGGCTCCGATTGGTGCTGCAAATCTTGAAAACTGATTGAACAGCTATATAGTGTCCCATATTGAATAAGAAAGTTAGGTTCTCCCAGACTTTTTGTTACTTCATAATGTATATAGTGTTGTAGATTCTTATCGAGTACCATTTTCATTTGATGATGCCAGGAATAAACAAAATTGATGTTTAATTTGTTTAAGATTGATTTTAGAATTCTATGGTTTAATATATTCATGTAAATACTAAGAAAACTCGATCCATTTCTCTAGGAGATTTTTTTTTTTCCTGGAACTATGGATTCAAAAATCCATAAATTCTACTAAGACAAACCTAAAACAAGAAATCAAGAAATGCTTGCATAAAACAATGCAATGAGCTTCTGATCAAAGCCGTGAACAAAAAGGAATACTTGCATAAAAATTATCAACTCTCAACAAGGCTGCATGCAGTCATGGAATTGTACTATAAAGCAAAAAGGTAAAACTTAAAAGAACAGCAATGGGTCCAAATGAAAATGGTGGGTCTAGTCGTTTCATTGCCTAAAGAAAAGAAAAACACCATTGATTTTGTTACCTTTTTCTCCCAAAAATTGGAGTTTGGAAGTTAGTGTAGTCTTGCAAACAAAACAAGGAAGTAACTGTTATTTGCCTTTACGCTCCAGGAGGAAGGAGCAACCTGTAGTATGTACAAGTAATTTCAGAAGCCAAACAACTTCCCACTCCATAATCAGTTAAGGTCTGATCCCTCTTCCTCTAAAGCTTCAAGAGGCCCCTGTGGCTCTCCAAACAGGGTAGAGAGTATCTGTCTGTGGCATTCATCACAGAGAAAGAAATAAGAGAAGTGACCCTCTTCTGGAAGTTTATGTACAACAGCACTGGGTAAAATACGGGCCAAGTAGTCAGCCATTGATGGGGGAGTTACCATATCGTCCATCCCCTGTTTCAACAGTGGCAATATCAGGAAAAGGACTCCGAGCTAGAACGTCGTATTGTTTTAAGGCTAATATAGTTAGCATGGAGTTGTCCCAGTTTCATTTTCTAAAAGTATCTAAGCAAGGTTAGAAAGAAACAGGAAATGCCTGCAAACCTGCCATATGTGAATTGGGCCAAGAAATCCAGTCAATTCACAATCTGTGTCACCATACATGAACTTCAGCCAAGGGAAAAAGCCCTTGCTAGAACACTTATTCTGCACTTGAAGATCCGTGAAGCTAAAACCCCAATTTGATACTTGCAGTATAGCTTCCTCTACAAATGGTTTTGTGCTTCCCTGACGAATTGACTCTTCTACGTCCCTGTGCCACAATTCTTCAAAGGATGATTTCCCAACCAGATCTTTGTCCTGGATAAACAAAGGTGGAACATATCTTAGATAACCAAAATTATAACACAGCTTACCGAGTTACAGTCAACTAGTAAACAGGCTAAAATAGAGTTGTATTTTAACATCCACTAATTATCATAGTTACAAGCATATAGAACTATTATGAAGCTAATATCAGTATCAAGAAAACAATTTCTTGCCTATTGTGGCAAATGAATTCCAAAATTCAATAAGTTTCAGCACATGAAAATCACACTGAACTCCCCTTTTTTTGGTTTCAAACAAATCTCTATGCAATTTCTCTCTAATCTGAACTTGCTGTCTTTAGTTGTTGAAAAACAAGACCCGACAGCAGAGACAGAATCAAAGTTTCTGTCAACAAGTTGCCAAGCTCAATCATGTAGTACATATGAAAGGGGCAAAAGCAGAAAATGGTTTGCCTTGAACTGGAAGACAGAGCTTGCAAATACCAAAAATAATTACCATTATAAAAGGAGTAAAAGCAGAAAACTTACTGCTTTAAATTGGAAGACAGTATTTAGCAGATACCCAAATTATTTATCATTTTTCCTGGGTGTTGATTCAAAATAAAGAACTACCTGTGCAGATTCATCTCATTGCTTTAACCAGTGCAAAAATACTAGGAAGAGGTGGAAATTACCTTCTTTTCCAGTGATACAGACAACCATTTATCTATTTGGCCATGCTTCCCAGACAGAAAAGTTCGACGATAAAAGTATCCGAGCAATTTGGGGAATCTTCGAGCCAAATAGTACATCAATTTTCTTTTACGCGTCCATTTTTCCCAAGTTCTGGACATCTCGTCCTTAGTCATGCTGGAGTCGAATGGATTAACCAGTGGAGCAAACATGGCTGCACCTGTAAGAACATACATTAACACTTCATAAAACATCCAAGATGCATATAATGTCCTACTGGTATTTTAATAGAATCTTCCTTGATGAGTAGCAGGCAGGATGATGCTTACAAGTGCATTTCACTACCGATGAGCACAGTTTCATCACAATTTGTGTTTTGTTCTAAACACATTTTATTGCTGTCCTTGAAAAGTATATTTAGGAAATTGCATTACTATTATATAAAATATTTCCCTCCCAAAATTTCATACTTTCTCTCTGTGCTACGTACAGCATACCTGCAACTCGATCTGGAATGTACTTTAGAGCAGCCCAAGCATGCAATGAACCACCTGAATGTCCAACAACCCAGAATTTGCCATTTATTCCTACAGCATCTGTTAAGTATGACATATCCAGAGCTGAAGAGTTAAGGTTTCTGCTAGGATGGGGATCACTCTCTCCAAAACCAGGTAGATCATAGGTAATCATTCGAACACCATACTCTTCCAGTAATAAAGCTTTGACACCTGGCATACCTTTCACGTGAGAATTATAAAAAATATTAATACCTCGTAGCATCAGAACATGCATTGGAACTTCTTTATCAGATTTTTAAACAACATCAACAATATTCAGTAGCTAGTAGTACCTGCAAGGTGAGAAGACAGGGAACTATGTGGAGCAACTAGTGAAAATCTTGCTTTGTCAGCAGGAACACCCAGCTCACGATATGCCACGTATCTACCATCTGGAAGAAGTATACGGGCAGCACTAGGAGGATGTACTTTAACCTTTTTCACCATTGGATTTGGACTGTCATGTTTACTATTTACATTCAGAACTGCACATATTTATAGAAACCAATGTCTTTATGTGATTAACGAAAAAAGAATAAGCAAAGGCGCGCCTAAAAAACAGGAAATCTAGTATGAAAGTTCTTCCTTTTGGAAGTGCAAAATTTCAAATTATCAAAAAGGTTAAGTGGCGTCTAAGAAATGATAGTTGAGTAAATAAATAGGTGGATTAATGTCTAAAGACCAATCTAAAAGTCTGCACTCCATATAATCATTCTGAGGACATAAATCTTGCTACAATTTCCAAGTAAAATTTAAAGTTGTATCGAACACAAAACCGCTCACATTGACCAAATGTTTTGCAACACAGACACTAGAACAATATAAACAGAAAGGAAACGTAGGATCAGTTTGATTACCTCACTGACCAGCCATCATATGTGAAATAACAGGTCAGTGATTGATCAATGTATTTCAAAGTGTAGTCTTGTGTTGTAAAACATTACTTTCAAGAAAACATTTCCAAAAATACTGAGAAAAATTGGCCGCTCAATGGAGCTTTATGCAACTGCTCGGATTCAATTCCACACCGCCTTCGAAACACCTCTAAGTAGTATTCACCATCTATAGTATAAAGTGCAACCCAATAGAAAAAATAAAAAACCAAAATAAAATTGAGACTTGGTAATCCAACAATTATGAGTAATGCCACAAAAGAAACGTGCAGTTATTATAAATAAGTCATTTTACAGCAAAAACGTACTAAAATCTTCGAGAAATACCAAATTACCTGCAATGGAAAGGATAAAAACAAAGAAAACAACCGGCCAGGCATGCACCGGATTGCGATCCTCCGGCAAGAACTCATTTAGAAAACTCAGTTTCTCCGAAATATCTGCCAACGGACCTTTGGTTTTCTTCACAATGTAAGAGTCCTCAGTCAGTAATGTCTGTTGTACCACATCTTTACATCCTCTGCCTAATTCCACTACCATTTCTCCCCACGCCGTGGCGAATCCCTTAAGTTGATCCTTCAAACTCTCCGGTTCCGCCGCCACCGCCGATTCACTTCCCAGAGACTTGAAGACTGATTCCTTTGTCATAAATTCGTTCGCCAAAACTCCAATTGCTTTGTCGGTGAATCGGATCCCGGGGTCTACTAAGCTTGCCAGCTCCTCTCCCCATGAGTTTGATTCTGCTGTTACCTCCATCCTTTAATATGCGCAGGTACATAAAGTATACGTATAGCCACTAGAAATCTTACTGATATGCTCAAATTAACAGCAAAAGTCAAGTAGATTTAACAAAATGAGAAGCTAAAAATCAAATTAAACTATATATAAGTTCCTGCGTAGTGTGATTATCGTGCATATGCATACTATGTATAAATGTGGTCTCTTTTAGAGAGATTAACAAGTGTAAAGATTCAGAACAATTTCCAGTGTCTTAATTCCTTGTAATACATAATTATTTACACATATATTTGAATCATGAAAAGTATTTGAAAGATCTGAGTAGATTTTGAGGAAGGAAGGAAGAGCTATTAAGAGATTCAGAACAATATTGAGAAGAAATTCAATGTGAATCGGATCAAATTCCTGGGAGCTTCTGATCCTGCATTTATGCTACTTTTAATGCGAATTGCATTAAGGGGTCCATTTCAATTTTAATGTAATTTTATCTTGTTTCCTTTGGTCTAAACATTGTAAATTCAAAAAATTTCCACTTTATTAACCATGCATCCTCTATTAATTGTGTTAGTTATATGATCGTTCACTGAACTTCAAAAAACGTTTTTAACAGTTCATTGAACATTGAAAAACATATTATTTACTAAACTTTGAAAAAAGTATTCAAACGCTCACTCAAGTTTGATGCGATCAAATTTTGACCACTAAATTTATAAAAGTGACGCTGATCTATTGTTTGTAAAAAAATATGTGTACTGCAATCACAGATCGAGTAAAAGCAATAAAGTGTACAAAGGACATGGGGTTGTCTATCCAACGAGAATTGATTGCTCAATTACACAATAGTTAAATTTATTTTTAACACATTTTTGTAGAATTTTAAGTTATTTTCATAATTTTTGAAAATTTTAAATTTATTGCATGTTTCGTTACAAAATTCAAATTTTATTTTAATTCAATTTTAACAAAGAAACACATAATAAATTTAACTAAATTTCAAATGATGAAAACAGTTAAAAATCTACAACAATATGTTAAATTAAATTTAACTATTTGTGGAATTGAGTAATCATTTCTCGTATGATTGACCATCAGACTCGTTTATACACTTTATTATTTTCATGTGACATGTGCGATTGCAGTACACATTTTTAAAGAACAACACGTCAACATTATTTTTTAATAGTTTTAGTGGTTAAAATTCGACCACATCAATCTTCATCGAGCAATCGATTACGTATTGAAGACGTTTTTCAAATTTTAGTGAGCAATCGAAAACGTAATAATTTATTAACGGTGTGATGGGTTGCCATATATGCATTCCATAAGTCACGTCATTAATTCCGTTAATGGTTTGAAACGAATATTATGTTAGTGAGTAACGTCAAATGTCTGAACAAGTTTAGTAGTCAAAACTCGACATCTTAAATTTCAGTGATTAATCGAAGACATAGAGACTATTAAGATAGTTAACTCTACATTCTACATATAAAAAAAAAATCACTATTATTTTTCTAAAATATCCAATGAATTTTAACGCATTTTTGAATATCGAATTCATATAGACATGTAATAGCAACTAAGCTATAAAAGAATAGCATTATTCAAATGCAAGACACGTGTAATGTTTGGTAAAAAATATTAAGTCACTGTTTTTTAACCACACATTCACATAATAAAAATATTATGCAGATAAATTCTAAATTCTCTCCTACTTTTAAATTACATATGAAAAGTATTATTCAAAACATTATTTTTTTTCTCAACAATGACAGTAGTCAAACAAGGGCTAAATTGTCCAAAAAAGTAACATCAACAACATCGTGTTCCAACCTATAAACATCACGTCTGGTTGAAAGGATAATTTTTTTTATACAATGTAACACAAAGTTAACGACATCTAGACTCTTTTACCCATTTTATGGCGGATCATTCCAAATATAAAAGTTAAATCTATTGAAACATTTTAAAATCATTATATTCACGTAGTATACCTCAATAAATGTTGTAATATCTCGATTTTGTTCCTCTTTAACAAAGCATTAAAAAAAAAAAAAATCTATGGTGGGGATAATGTTCATCTAACATTCCTTTTTTGCTTTAAATTGTTTCTTGATTTTTCAGATAAATGCTAACTTTTAGAATAAAACCAAATAATATCAGAGTAACTTTACAGGCGTGAAATATAACTAGAATTGTTTAGTCCTAAAAGGGGAAAAAATAAAGAAAATTCCAAGCAGTAATTGACCATTGCTCAAGAATCAAATCTTCACCTTAAAAAAGCAATAAATTAATAGGAAAAAGGAAAGACTGTCGCACCCAGTCGAAATTTTGGTGAAAGTTGAGTGACCATGAGGGTAATTTACCCGACACTGAAATCATCACTCAGTGGTCCGCCATCGGAGAAATTAATTTGGGATCCGGATCCGAAAATTTTACATTAATAGACGGGCCCATTAATGGACGGAACCGTGATGGACGTTTTCGAGCTTTGTACTGAGCTGCACATTGCAGGTTTTGTACGTTATAGATTACCCAGATGACGATGATTATGCTGCCACGTGGTCTCTGGAAAAGTGCCGGTGATGCGGCCCGGCTCCGCCTATTGCTTGAAAAATAAACTAAAGCCATGTTTGTTCCTCATTTTTGCAAAAATTCATTTTTTTTTCAAAATTCATTTTAAACTACACATTTTTCAATAAAATAATATTAGACGTCAATTGATGACACTTTCTTATTTTTTAACAACGCATTCTCTAAAAAATCACTCTTTTAAAATATATTTTTACTTCAAAATTGGGCTCAAACAAGGGTTAAACCATGTTTGACGATTATTAAAATAATTTTTTTCATTTTAAATCACAAATTCTCATAATAAAATATTATGTGCGTAAATTTAAAAAAATTCCTACATTTCAAAAAATCAATAATTCAAAACTTATTAATTTTTCGAAACGGGGTAAATGTGATAATTAGTCATTGTTTGATCCACATTAGAATTTTCATTCTTATTTTTCTACTCATTTTTAATTACACATTCTTCAATAAAATAATATTTTCCATCACATCAATAATTTTTTCTTTTTCAACCACATATTTACTAAGGCACTGTTTGGTATGCATTAAAGTTCTCATTCTCATTCTTCTACTTATTTTTAACCACATATTCTTTAATAAAATAATATTTTCCATCACATCAATAACTTTTCCTTCTTTTTCAACCACATATTTTTCATCAATCTACTATTTCAAATACATTTTTCCAAAATAATTTAAATACACGCTTGATCTCTAGTAAAAGCCTATGCAACTGCTATTGCCGGTTGCAGGTTAGTGTATGAAATGACGTGCGGCAAGATCACGTGGCAAGAATGCTCCATTGTCACTATTAGAAAGATCTTCATCAATTTTTAGAAAACTAATTTTAAAAAAATGAATATTAGAAATTAAGGCTGTGCATAATAATGAATAGTAATCCGAACATTTTCTTTTGCTACTCAAAACCTCCAGGCTCCATTTACTGTGTTTCTTGGGGAGTTAATTAGTGTTTGAGCCCTATTTTTCGAAATAATAAGTTTTATAATGGTGATTTTTTAAGAATATATAATTAAAAAGTAGGAAAAAATTGAATTTACATGTAAAATTATTTTATTAAGTGAATGTGAGGTTAAAATAAATTTGGGAAAAACGAGTTTTTATATAATAAGTTTGAGCCCCATTTTTAAAAAATTATATTTTATAATCACGATTTTTTGAGAATGTGGTTAAAAAGTGAAAAATATTTGAATTTATATGTAAAATTATTTTATTAAAAAATATATGGATAAAAACAAATTTGAAACAAAACGAGTCTTAACAAAATGGGGGTCAAGCATGGGCTAATGTGGCTCAAAAGAGGGGCTAAATGATAACCACACATATTTATATTTGATTACTACTTACTCACTCAAAAATAAAAATAAAAAATTATTGCTCACTCCCTTTCGCATAATTATACCCATCCATCAAAATTCAATTTAACAACGTGGCAAAAAAAAAAAAAAATCCTACATGATGAATGGACATCCTGCGTGGCATTTAATGGTGTGTGTGTGTGTTATATTATTTTATTGAAAAATGTGTGGTTGAAAATAAGAAAAAATATATATATTTTAAAAATAACGAGTAACAAACAAGGACTTAGTTACTATTTGATCACTCAAGCTTAAATATATTTCACCTTTGATTACTTTCTGCTCATTCGAAAATAAAAGAATATCGTTTGCTCACTCACATTTATACAATGTTATACATCCATCATCCATCTTAATTTTGTTTTTATAACATTCGATTTGTTTTTTTTTTATTTTGGAATACTTTTTGCAAATTACGTTGCCCACTCTATTTTTCACATTATTTTCTTCTATAAAATTTATTTTCGATTTTTATTATTAGATCTATTAATTTTCCTTTTACATGTTACCTCACTTTAATATTCTCTCCATTTCTATGAGTTTGTTTTCCCATTTTTCGTGATAAAATAATTTTTATTTTCTGTTTGATGTGATGGAGAATTAGAGAGTAGATGCAAAGTCATATCAAACAGAGGCATACTTAGGTGATCATCTATGATATCGTGTTTATGAAATTATCCAAAATCACGAAATTAATATAATAAAATTGAAAATAAATTTTGTAGAGGAAAGAGAATGAGGAGTTGCAATGTAACCTCATTGGGGTTGCAATCTCAATTTAGGTGGCGCTACGCAGCATTACTCCTTAATTAACTTTCATAGTGTAATACTGTTAATTGTCGTGTAATTTTTTTTTTTTTTTTTATCATGTGGACGCGCGGAATTTAGATAGACGGATGATGGGTACATTATGCAAAAGTGAGTGAACAAGTAGTAGCTAAAGGTAAATATTGTTATTAATCATTTAATTAACTCGTTTCTCGAGTTCATTAATTCGAGCTGAATTGTTAAACTTTATTTAGTTTTAAGGGACGATCCTGGTCCTATGCTAAGACAGACAAATTTAACCTATTGGAAGTTTTTGAATTATAGTTAGATCATTAACTACTAATAATGACAATTGCCCAAACTTTTGCTGTAGCAAGTTGGTAGTTAAATTTTTAGTTTCAATTTTTAATTATACGTAAAACTTGTGTCTTCAATGAATACTTTTGTCATTTGACGACAAAAAATTCTGAATTTTAAAATATATAAGAGAACTATAAGAGAAAAAGGAGAAATTAAATGAAATAAATTGCCCCATAAGGGACGAGGGGTGGTGATACCAGACAGCAACAGTGGCAAAACTTCCCATTTGTCATCCATTTGAGCAGGGATTCCTTGTTCCATTTGGGGCGAGCAATGCAGGACGGGTTAAGGTGAGAAATTTTCCCATCCCTAGTGGTCAAAAATCGTTGGCGACAAGTGTTGGGGGTGGGGGCATGGTGGCACAGTTGGAGGTTTGAGAATGGTACATAATCTTATTAAGTGTAAGTCCTCGATATACAAAATTCTATCTTTCCAATATTTCTTATTGGAAGGCATGTCTCGAGGCATGAGCTCTATGCAATAGCTTGATTATCTTTGAGACTCGATTAACTCACTAATTTCAGTCTTCATTGCTGTAAGTTAGCTTGGTTGCTCCCAAAATCCACATTATTCTTGGTGTACGAAACATGAGGACGAGTCATGAGACCCTGCAACTTGTATTTTGAATAGGATAAGTGACTAACAAATTTCTTCATACTTCTGTATCACTTTCATAGTATTAGAGCAGGAATTAAATTCCTAAATTCTTCCATTTTTTTTCTTTCTCAGGCTTTCATTGCTAAATTTTGTCCTCTGGCCTTTAGTGCCACTTATATTTTTGGAAAAAAAAAAATCGTAGTTTCAATACTTGAAAGAATCTAATTTCAAATATATATGTAGAATTCTTTAAAAAATCAGGTCATAATTCAAGCTTTCCTGAAACTATAAATAAATTGACTTTAAATAAGAGAATAGTGTTACTTAATTTAAGGATTAATAATGATTATTATCTCTCATCTTATCACTTCTTACAAAAATTGATTATATTCGTTCTCGATGTTCTTACGAATACCAAAACAGAAAATAGAATCTCAAACTTCCACGACGTGATTAATCAGAATAGATGGAGAAATTGGCCACGCGTGATTCCTCTAAAATAACTATTTCTTTCTTGTCGACAATTCCTCCAAAATAATTGGTCCCAGTTTCTACTTTCTACTTTGTTTTAAATCTATTGACGAAGTTCGTAATTTAACATTTGTTTTGTCATAACATCTATCATAATATTTTTCGATCATTTTATGCCAAAAATGTGATTGCAACTTAATGCATTGTGTGATTGTGTAACGCTCGTAACATGTTATATGACTACGACATTGTATGATTGAAAGAATAGATTTTGTAACAGTCACCGATTGAAAAATCCTTTTTACAGTTCATTTGATGCTACTTGTTTCATGAACTTCACATGTTTTTTTTCCAAATTTGAAAAAATAAAAGGAGAAAAGAAGGCATTGTTAGCAAAATGTTCTCGGCAGTTTTGCTGGTGCTTAGTTTCTGTAATCTATACATGGAATTTTTTTACTTGCTTTGTTCGTTTGTTCACATTGGAAACCAGTATGCAGTGTTCTGTGTGTAATTTCAACTATATTTTCTTGAACAAATACTGTAATATTTTGTAGGTCTGAGGAAGGGAAGACATGGCTTTTGAGAATCAGGTATGTTGAGCGAATGGAACACACATGTTGATTATCACTACTTCGCTGACTACTATAATAACTGGAGAATGCAATGCTAATATTCAGCTAATTCCAAATCCTGCTGCAAAGAAATATATTGGCTTGAAAGCAATTAGGATGTCAAAATGTCAGCCAAAGCGAAATATTGGGCTGCAAGTATCAGAGAAAGCAGTTGAGCAGGATTCTGGACATTCGCAAGTGACATAGGTATGCTTTATTTGGCTTATATCTTTTGTTGTTGCATCTGGTATCTGTTATCTATCAGATCATTACCAACGTACATGGAGAACATGATTCAAAGCTCACATCGTCTTTTGCTCATTTTTGAATATCAGAATCTTTCCTAGGAACATAATATTACTGGTTTTATATTTTGATTAATTATTGACAGTAGCCATATTTTTGTTTGCAGAAGTCTATTGCTAAGATTGGGCAGTCAAGTTCATCACTTCCCAAACCACACAAGGAAATCAATAGGGCCATCCCCACTTCAACGGCTGCAGCAAAGAGGTCTTCTTTGGGTAGTGGTGTCAAAACTGAAAATGGAGGCACAAATCTCAGTACTGGTAACAAGATTCTGACATTGATTAGTTCAGTAGATGATCAACAGTTTATTTCCATCTGTAACATTCTTACCTTGAAATTGATAGTTGCCACTAAAGGGACTCTAGCATCAAAGTTACCTGTCTAAAGTGGTACAAGAAAGGTATTGTCAAAGACTGCATCGTCTTCCAAGTCCTCTTCTTCAGGTTCTTCAACTACAAGCAAGATGCAGTCTAAAAGATCCACTTCGAGCAACAGTACTGCAATCTGCATCATCTTAAACGACAGCTAAATCTTCATTAATGGTAGCAAGAAGAAATCCCATCAAAAGCAGCACTCTCAATTCAGCTTCTTCTGGTTCACCTGGTAACATTACAAGGAAATTCTCAACACAAGCTGGTACAATTTCTACTCAGGCTCCTCTGAAGGTGTCGGGACTACGAATGCCATCCCCAAAGATTGGGTTCTTTGATGGGGTTAGTTTTGCTTCTTTCTGAATACGTGCCTTTTAGTTTCAAGTTTTAGTACTGAATGATTGACAAGTCAATATTTAAGCGATAGCTCAGAAATTCGAGTGATTAGTTATGTGTGGTATCCTTTACTGAAACCAAGATGTGTTTGACTAATAAAATTTATGTTGCCATGCTCTCTAGGTAAGATTCTTCATAAATTATTTTCTCAGATCTTATGAGTGAAAGGTACTATTCTATTCTCGGCAGAACCAAACTAAATTAATGTCACTAGGTGAAGTCGTCCGCTCACACTCCTAAGGGAACTGTGCAGTCTCAATCTGGAATTCATACTATGCTACCTGCGAAAGGAGGTGCCATGTGCAGTTCAAACGGGAGCTTCCACATCAAACCAAAGCTTAGAAAGCTTCCAACAGCTAGAACGGTAACTGCAGACACAAACCTTGATCCTCCGAAAGCCACATCTCCTTTATCCCCGGAAAAAAAAAAAAATCATATACTTCGACAAATGTTTCTACTTCTCCAGTAGATGAAAATATTGCCCCAAGTCATCTGTTGAAGTTGAAGAAAATATGAGTGGAGAAAGTTGCTTGGATGTGCGGAAAGTTGTGGGTGAAGGGCCTGATGATGCTAAGATTGATATAGATACAGGTTCCAGGGCAAGCACAAATGAGAATTTAGGAGTCTTGAAGGATAAAATGGTATTAACTATTAAATATGCATGAAAATAGGGGACAGGAAATTTCGAGATTGTACCTGTTGAAGGGTGCATTTCTTCAGGTTCCACAAGAATCAATCAGAAAGTAGATGGCACGAGATCATGCTAAGAAATCCTATCCAAATTGCAGAGTGGACAGAAAAGAAAATGGTCGTAATGGAGATCCAAGTGGACAATATAAGCGAACACAAAATAGATGAAAACTCAAATATCCTGGCCAAATGGGTGAAATCATTAGTGAAATATCAGATTGAGCTTCAGAAACTTCTGCAATAACCTCCGAGCTGGTAGGTGGCAGAGCCCCTTTTGCTGTCTAGTATTCTTTCTGTAATGACGAATGACTTCATACTTCTCACAACTTGGCTGTCCAGAATTTAAAGAAGGCAAATTCTCCCTTGCAGAAAGATAACAGCTTGTGATAGTCATCAGCATGCAGCATCTTGATGTACACAAATAAATGGAATCCCTTGCTCGTTTGGCAGAAGAAAATATTTACTCTTTTCCAGGGACAGAGACCTTATAATTGGATGTGTATGATAACGTTGTGACTTCTGTTCATCCATAGATTTGATTATAGAAACACTTGCTGCTGAAGGAGAAATCTTTTCATGTGAGCATAAGCCCAACATTTGTTCCTTGTTAATGCTAATAGAACTCTATATGTCTTGTATTGAGTGGAACTATCTCATTAATACATGCAGATTTTTGTGTCATTTGCCTAGAATTGAATTTCAGTTTTAGATCTTAGGTTCCTCCAAGATGAGTATAAAAATAAAATTTGAGTACCATGTTAAAAAAGCTAGCTGTATAAAATCGGCTTACTACTGAATTTCAAAGATTAAGTCTTGACTCCATGCTCAACTGATAGGAGGATTCCCTATCGAGGGTTTTTAGTAAGAAACGGGGATGGAACGAAGAATAGAGACCGATCAAGGAAATAAAAATAGACAATCTAGGCACAAGATAAAAACCCAAAGGGTCTTCCTACATGAACAGGGCCACGTAAGCCATGTTCAAACAGAAGTGGCGCCACATAAACCTGTTCAAATAGCATTATCCAAAACCTAATACTTGAGCCTTCCTTTCCCTAGCTTGTTCAATAGCCTACATCGTATCTTTATAAACTCTTTTAAAGATGTTCCAAAGAGATGCAATGTTTCTTAGCGTGATTTTTCAGTAGATTTTTACGAACTATTCCTCAAAAGACATGTTCTTGGATGGATTCCAATTTGCGGCCTGTGTGATAGATGATAATCTTCAAACAAGAAATTCCACGTGCCTATTGTCGGCATACTTTCATTAACACTAATTTGCAATAAGTTTTATTAGAAATTTAAAACAAATCTTGAAGAATCTGCGAATTATCTTGTTCACATACCATCATTTAATTAACAATAATTCTTTTTGCACTATCCAAATTGACTTTATGCAAATACTATATCAGAAATAATACCTTCAAACTTCTTCAAATAAATTTTTTTGCATCAAAAATATTTAATTAACGGGAACTTAGAAAAAGTAAATTAGAATAACTTATAATATAAGCAATGATGCAAACACAAACACCATGAACATGAGAGCTATAGATACAACTCCCAAAAATGGTTATCTGAATATCAAGAAATGCAGCACAAATTCTGATACAGTAAGCTAAGAAAAAATGGAGATTGTTCATAAAATTAACTCAGACAATTCAGGTGTTCATCATGCTTAAGAAGTATCAAAATCGCTAGACCAGCCAACTAAGACCTTGGCTTTTCCTTTTTCTCCTTGAAGAGGGCCAGGAGGGAAACACCAGATACCTTCACCACCTTGAATCTAACACCAGGAATATCTCCGACAGCATGTCCCTTACGTCCAAATCCAGCAATCAAAACTTCATCCTGTAGCAAAAGGTAAGAAACGTGATTTAAGACAGCAAAAAAGCAATAGTAAGCAATAGAATTAATGAACAGGACTCACATTTTCTTCGATGTAGTTTAAACAACCATCATTGGGGACAAAAGCAGCAATCTTCTTGCCATTCTTAATGAGTTGAACCCTAGCACATTTACGAATAGCAGAGTTGGGCTGTTTAGCTTCAATACCTCTGTCAATGACAAAAGGTAATAGAAATAAAAAAATATCAGTTCCATAGGTGAAGAAATCAAGAAAAACAGATAAAAACAAATGAAACAAAAGTGAATTCTAACATCTTCTCGAGCACAATGCCCTTTGCATGCGATGACCCAGCGAATGGTTTCTTCCATTCATTCCCAAGATGAGATTTCTTATAGGCCTTGTCAGCCCACCTCTGTCTTCTGCGGTGGGACTTCAGCTTGCGACCAGCTCCCATACCACGTGTCTTCCTGTATGATCATGTCAAGCATATTAACCCACATAAAACTGAAATAGGCACAATTGATTACTTGAGGAGGCGTGGAATTACTAATAACAAAATTACAAAGGACGTAACCACATGGATCGCTAACTAAATTACCCTGTAAAATGTTTTGCATTCCCTTAGGTTTGGAATCGTTGCAAGATTGGTTTCGTATATTTCCCAAGGGAACAAATAATCCAGTGATAAGCATTGCTAACTTTTGATGGCTGATGCCACGATGCATAGACAGTTTCTACAGCATTAACACTATGGAAAATCCTATTAGTCCATTTCTCATAATGAGGTTCCAAAGATTTAATTTCATCCTCATTAGGCCTCTCCAAAATTCACAAGTATATTCACACAAGATACATATTATATAACAAGAAAATTTGGGTAACACATTTAGGTCATTTTGAAGAACTAAAATCATCAACCGGATTACGTTACCAACTCCCAATATATTTTGGTGCGAATTGTCAATTTCTAGAATCATCAACATCTGTAATTAATACATTCTAATAACAGCAAGCAACCATACCGTAACATATCAACTAAAGTACACAAAAACATTGATGATTCGTAAACTGAATCTGATATTCTCTATTCCTTCCTAGACCTCTTTTCGTTAACTTATTAGATATTCTTCGATATAACAATACATACAATTAAAGCACTCGGCTTTCTAGATCCCATTATTGCACCGTGGTTGAATAAATCTCCAAGAAACTAAAAAAACGAATATCCGTGTCTGACAGCCGATTAAACCAAAATACAATATAAAGCAATTGAAAATCTTTACAATAAAATCCATAATTTTCGTAGACATGATTATATGTATTGATATAGTACAAAATTCAGTGAACATACCCCATGATTGCAGATTGAACTGAATAAAGTTCTAGCCTATGGTTTGAGGGATTGGAGGAGAAGAGGAGCCGCCTAGTTGGAGTGTAGACTGTAGAACCCTAATTCAAGAAATGTAGGAGATCGGCTTTCTGGGCATTTATCGATTGGGTGTTGGACGTATTTGATTGAGCTTCTCATTCCATGGGCCCATCACGTTATCGTTCGAGTTCTTTCTTAATATGATCTTGTGGATAAGTAGCCCAATTGACAAAGGCCCAATATAGCACCCCTCCTTGTTAAGCCCCTGACAATCATTAAACTGAATTTTTTGAAAAAAAAAAAAAAGTGAACTTTGAAATAGCGAGTTTTTAGAAAACGTGCGGTTAAAAAGTAAGAATTTCCTTTCTTAATTTACATGAAAAATATTTTATTATAAGAATGTGAATAAAAGTGTTCAGGTAAAAAAAATAGTTCGTTTTAATAATTGTCAAACATGGCCAATGGCAAAATTTTAATTTTTTTTTAAGGCATAATCCTAAATATTGGAAAAAATGAATTTAGCGAACTAACAATTTTGTTGTAAAAAAGTTCGGAAAAACTTTGAAATAGCGAGTTTTTAGAAAATGTGTGATTAAAAAGTAAGAATTTCTTTTCTTAATTTACATGAAAAATATTTTATTATAAGAATGTGAATAAAAATGTGTTCGGATAAAAAAAATAGTTCGTTTTAATAATTGTCAAACAGGGCCAATGGCAAAATTTTAGTTTTTTTTTTTAAGGCATAATCCTAAATATTGGAAAAAATGAATTTAGCGAACTAACAATTTTGTTGTAAAAAAGTTCGGAAACTTTTCAATCCATATATCTGTTAATACACGAACCATGTCAATTTTAAAGAAGACAACTCATCTTGTTATTTTCAATTGCCCTTCAATATTCATAAATATTTTTAGTGTGTTTCATCCGTCACATTTTGATACCTCTTAACACACGATAATTCATTTATCCATTAAATTAATAGTGAATATATATATATATATATGTATATATATATATTATATATATATATGTATATATAGTTTTGATCTCCTAAGCACCAATGTTAGGCACATATTATGAAACTAGACAATAAAAGAATTAGTAAAGATCAAATTTGGTCTCAAACAACAAAATACAACAGCTTCTACACCTATATAATGTCTAACAGCTAAAATAGACAAGATAACTTGTAATATGCGATACATGCAAATTTCACCAAAAAACCACCATAATGATAGGTTAAACAAAGATAGTTCATAGTTCTACATAACTATACATTTCAACAGGAGTTCTCTGAGTGTCTCGGTCGGCACGCACGACCAACATGCCTGAAAAGAAATATGTAATCAGCAAATAAAATGACAAAGACAAATGAATAGAAGAACTTAATGCAAAAGGGAATGGAACCTGTCGAATGTTTAATCTATTTCTGGCCCTTTTTCAGCAAAACACCGAACTTCTTCAGCATGTTGCCATTTTTCTTCTTGGGTGAATCGTCTTCCATATCTTCAGAATAGGGCGAATCCAACTTTCCACCAATAGTGTGGTAGTCCAAAGAACCCGTCCTCTCGACATATTTGCCATTGTTACCTGTTGGGGACAAATTGAAACAAATAAATGTGTCCCTTCTCTAGGGCTTAAACTTTTACTGATATAATTTAACACGGTATAAGAGATAGATGTCTTAAGTTCAAGTCTCCCTGCAACTTATATATATAACTGTGTACATGTCAGGCCTCTAATAAAATATATAAATCCAGCCTGCGTGAGAGATGATTTGTTGAATACACAATTTAGATAAATAGACGTTCCCCATCTCTACTGGATTAGCTTTTAAATGTGATTAATGATTACCAGTTGAGAGCATTGCAGTGGCTGCCTCAGCAGCCTTCCTCCACTGGTCTGCCTGCACCTTTAATCTCCTCAGTTCAGCTTCCATCTCAGAATTTGCAACCTGTGCTGCATCGAGCTGCTCAACGACCCGTGCTGCTTTTCGACTATTTGTATCTGCTTCCTCTGTTAAATATCCAAGCTTCATTAAGGCCTCTCGCTCTGCAGCGCGTGCTTCTTCTGCCACAACAACAAGAGCCTCGTCATTTGCTTTGCTTCTTTCTACTTCAGTTTTCATGATTTCAGACTTCAGCATCTCATTTTCCTCTCTTATGCACTGCAACTGTCTCTCTTTACAAAATAAACTTGCCTTCATGTCTGCTAAAACCGACTCTGATTTCTTCAGCTCAATTTCAAGTTCTGTCTCTTTTTTTGTTGGCTGGTCTTCTTCAACCTTAAGATTTGACCCTTTTTTCTCAAACAAAATACTTTGCAAAGCATTTTCTTTTTCAATCAGTTTTGCCTTCAATTCCTCAACGTCAGCTCTAGATACTTTTAGCTTTGTCTCTAGTTCAGCTTCTCTTTCACTTGAGTCCATTTTTGCTCGCTCCACAAGTTCATAAGCACTTCTAATCTGCAATGTGCTCTGAATATATTCTTCCTGATATCTTCTTTCAGCAGCCTCTAGTGCAGCTTTTAGTTGACTTGCTTCCAGTTTCAAATTGATAAGTTCAGTTTTCAGCAGATCTGATTCATTATGATCTTCGTCCACATAAGAGATGTTATCATTGCTCGGAGGATCTGTTATCTTGTTGCTGTTGTCTAGATCAGCCCGGAGTTTGCCAACAAGTTCCTCCAGAGAATTCACTCTATTCTTTGATTGCTCCAACTCCAATACCAAAGATTTATATGATTCCACAGTATTGACATGTTCAGAGCGTACTGTTTCCTCAGTAGTCTTCACCACTTCCAGTTGCATTTGGGCTCTAGCAAGTTCTTCAAGCGCCTGAGCTTCAGATTCTTTATTATTACTTAGCTGGCTCTTCAATTCTTCAACAAAATCAATGGTTTTCTCGAGTTCCATTCTCAAGTTTTGAACTTCGGTATGAGCTGACTCTGCACGTCTAGCCTGGCCAGCTTCCGCTTCAGCCATCCGGTCCAGTTGAATCCTGAGCCTCTGAATCTCATGCATTGCAGAAGCCAAAGCGGCAGTGTCCATTGAGTGCTGCTTCTGGACAGCCTCCAGTTCAGACTGCCATGCTCTGTCTCGATCCTGAGAGATCTTGCGCAATTCTTGGATACGAGAATCTTCAGAAATCTCGACCAGTTGCTTCTCAGTCTCCTCGAGTTTTGATGACATGGCAGCAAGTTGCTTCTTAGCTTCCTCGGCCTCCTGCTGAGCCCTCCTCTTCCAAGATTCGGACGAGTTCAGCTGATCCTTTGATTTGCTTAGTTCCTCTTGGAGCTGAGCAAGCTGGGTCTCCAATTCAGAGACTCGGTTTGGTCGCTTCTTCTGAAAATTTACAGGGAAAGAAGGGATATCAAAGATTGACAACGAGCAGCTCAATATAACTTTCAGATAAATAATGGAACATATATGAGATTTTATGGATTTGCGATGGATGAAGGTTGATCCAAGAATTTGTTGTTACCCCAATAAATAAAAGAGACACACTCCAAATCCCTCAAACCTAGGTGGGAAAACAAAGTAAAATGCAAAAAGTGCACATATTACAAAAGAAAAAAAATAGTGCTGTATGCCCTATTAAAGTGTATATATTCTTGTTTGGGAGGAAAGCTATTAAGATAATTAAATTATTCCACTTCACTTGTAATCTTATTTCTTACTTTTCCTCTCATAAGTCTTCTAAAATATGAACATGTTATATTATAATCATTTGAAGACAACAAAACCAAACCGTGTATGCCCGAAATATTTTGAAAAAGTTACACTACATAAATTAGTGAGCAGCCATATCATTCGTGGTACAAGCTTTCACGAGAACTTCTAGAAGATATTAAAAAAGAGGTATACAGCAAAATTAGGCATCTAGATATTTCAATGCTTCAATTTGATGAAAGAACATTTTCTTCCTTCCTAACTAATAATTAACCTCAAAAGTTACACTCACTAGTCTGCACATGGTTTTTCCATCAGAAAAAAATATTTGTAGGGATTTTCAAGATGATAAATTGCCAAATGTTTCTACATAAATTTACCTCATTTGCTGGAGTCCTAGGTGATCGACGATCGACAACCTTGGAACCTCTATCTTTCGGAGTTTTGCTTGCTGGATTTGGAGACGGACCAGGATCAGATTCAGATCCTGGAGCTTTGAGCTTCCGGGCTGTCCACGGTGTGGCAGGAGACACCTTGTGAGGAACATCCAGTGATGCAGGTCTACATCCAAAATGGATATAACAATGATAAGATAAACAAGACACAACATAGGAAACTAAATATAGGCCACTGAACCATTACTAAAGATATGCCATTACCTATAATGACACGTAAAAACTAGGCACAAATCAGTTGGACTAAATAAAAAATTGAAGAATAGTATATTTGCGTTTCCGAAAAGATGGAACTAATGACTTCTCATTCAGGCATCAATCATACAATGAAATCAATACAATTTCCAACAGAAAAACATTAAACATCAGTAGTTCAACACGTCACCATGTTTTTTAACAGTAATGCATATTTGTCAACAGAAAGCATTTTCAGCATCTAAGATAGTGTCACCAACAAGCATATATGCTCTGTGTTCCAGCGAATATGATTGTACAGCAGCCGTATTTAGCCTTATTCTTTGTAGGCAAGATCTTTTTGATCCAATCTGATAGAATTTCAAAGATAGAACCCGAGTACATTACTACAAACAGAAAACAAACTCATGAGTGAAAATTACCGTGCTTTTGGTGTTTGCATACTTTATCTGCTCAGTAGTGAATGAAGAATATGGAAAACTAAATATTTCCCCTTTAAAGGCCCACCTGACTGACAAGCACCTGCAATAGTTCAGAGGATTTCTTGGCTAAGAAATAACTTTTGCTACAGATATATACATAAATCAGATGAAACGAATAAAAAATTCATCAAGGAAATTAAGCTTTAAGCGATATTCAATTGGAAAAACCAAACCTAAGATACATACAAGTAATACAGTCCCTTCAAAGAAACTCAATAGAAACAACCTCCACTCCACCAACCAAACAAACGTACAACAACAAGGAATATACCCATAAAAAGAAATAGAAAAATAAGAAAGTAGCTATCAAGAAAAAATAAATATCACTATATAAACTGCGCTTTGCTTTCCTTTTCTTTTGCTTCATTTTTACTCCTTCCTCACACTACATAGCAATGACATCATTCAGACAGCATATTACATAAATAAATGATAATTATAGCCCACATTTTCAGCAGAAATTGTAAGAGCTCCATTTAAAAGAATACTCACCAGTCCATTCAAAATAATTTCATAACAGGGTTTTCATTTTTAATATTCTACTGTCCGTTATGACGTATAAATCAAACCAACGGTACAATTAACAGGATATAGTTATCTGTCATCGCCAAAAACTCGTTTAATGTCCATTAAAATATTCAGCACCTTAAACAAGAATTCATTGAACTTTTTCCAATAAACTAAATATACAGAGAAATGCGTAAGCAGATGCCAAAGCGTCTCACTGAACCATAATAGCCACGTTCAAAGAATACAGGAAAACTACCAGACAAAGGTTTCATCCAAAAATAAATAAAAATTTAGATCTTAAGAACTAGAATAAATCCAAAAAGAATACTTAAAAAGGCAAGTTCTGTAAACACGCGCTCAAAAATACATGTTTAAATAAAGTAAAATAATAATGGCATCCAAAACTCAAAGTTTGAAGCTTAAAATCAACCCACAGTGTAAATCAAACTCATAAATTCCACATAAACTGAGATTTTGTTTTAGCAAAGTTCAAGAAAAAACCCAGCCCACAAGAAGAAAGCCATGCTCCCTGGAGTTACAAGCAGATCAACACAGACAATCCCACTAAATTTGGTAGGTTTTTGAGTAAGCAAAAAAGGAACACAAGGAAATCGGGCAATGTATACAAAAAAGAATAGTCTCAAATTACCAAAATTTCTATAAAAAATGAAACTTTTTTTTCACTCTTTTTTGGCAGCAAAAATGGAAGCTGTCCTTTAGCTGTCGGAAGAGCTCCCACACAATTTCCAACAATAGAAAAGGGAGAAGGAAAACCCTAGTCTTGGAAGATGCTGAAGATGGAGAGAGAAAGAGAGAGAGACAGAGAGTGTGTGTGCAGTGGCTTAGTTCTGTAGCATTTGTTAAGGGCGTGAAGCTGAGGGTGCTGCTTTGTTCTGCAGTTCCCGTGTCAGTTTCTCTCTTCTCATTTGCGGGAGACTATGAGATTTTATACCCACGCTCCCTTATCACGCGCCTCTGCACGTTGTGATGTAATTTTCATTGAGCACCCTTGAATTATGAGAGAAATCCCATTTTGCTTTAGTTATAAATACAAAGTTTTAATATCAGTTTTTTATTACAAGCATGTTTGGCTGAACTTAACATAAGTAAACTTTTAAGCTACACTGAACACTATTCATGTTTTAGTTGTCACGAACTTGCAAAAGAAAGAGACTATAAATATATGTATCATATTTTTAATAGATTTTGATAAAAATTGATAAAATTTATTTTTGAAAAGTAGATAAAAATTGTGAGCCTATAAATGTGTGGTCAAAAATAAATTTTAAAAAAATTGTGACCAAATTGAGGCTAAATACTTGAAAAGGTTGCGACCATGTTTGACAACCATTCATTTTCAACCACACATTTACGCAATAAAATATTATGTACGTAAATTCAAAAAATTTTCATACAACACATTTTTCTAAAAATAACTGTTCAAAACTTTATGTTATTTAGAACCTATTTTATGGGAGAATAAATTATTTAAACAAGTATTGAAAAAAAGTGCATTTTTCTGAAAAATATAATCAAAATAGGGGCTTGATTAGTAAATTATTTAAACTTATCTATTCAATAGGATAGATAAATAACATTTATATATCTTGAATGATATTTTTTTATAATTGGAGGATGGACACGGAAATTTACCCTAGATGCTGGGTTGACTGTAAATTCAATTTTCAAAATTTGGTGTTTGTGGTTGGTGAATGGTGAATAGTTCCAATGCAACATTTGCTAGTATTTACTTGTTTTTTTCTAGTCCAATAAATAATATGAAAATCATTGAAGACATAAAGTCATTAAAAGCACATTTATTACTTTAGACAATGTCGGATATGATTTCGATGGATTTGGATGATTCATTTATAGATTTTTTGAAATATATGAATAAGAAGTGATTTGAGGGTTAATAGATAATTTTTAAACATGAGCAAAAATCTGACTTCGTATTATTTTGACTTGACAACTTTCGAGTGTTCTTTAGTTCCTCGATAGCTTTGTAATATTTTTATTTTTCGAGATGCAGGAGTAAGGGACAAATTTGTTTTTGGTCTATATATTTTTAAAATTAAGAATAACGATGTGTAACATCAATCTAGAGAGTCATACTTAATAAGTTTAATCAATTAATCATGTGATATTGCATATCATAGTACCAGTGATATTGAACATCAGTTTAAGTCAACATATCATAAGTCCTGTTAAATGAGTCATAATTCCTTATATTTTACTGAACTTGAAATACGCTATTATTGTCATCTAAATTGGTGTTAAACATCAGCGGTGCTAAATAATGTTTACTTTTACGTGAATTTCATTTAATATTATGTCATTATCATCTAAATTAGTGCTTCACACCAGTAATGCCGAATAACGTTTCTCTAAAATTAATTACCCAAGCTGGTATTGGGTGGGAATGGGATCTACCTCTAAAATCAATTTTGACAAGGATTCAAAAAATAGTCCATTGGTCCAAACGGTCCACAAAGTATTACGAGGTACAATTTGAAAAGAAAATGCTGTCTGATGTTTCCTCTGCCCATGTACAATTGTCTTGTGCACAGGATAAACTTTATTTTTGCAATTTCATCACGTTTGGCTTGAACAACACAAGGGAGGAGGGACAGTAATTTTGTTGTTTACCACAATAAATTTTAAAATCATGGTAAGAGAGTGACATTAGTTAGTTGTAATCGATCTATCATCATACATAACACTTTTCTTTTTTTATGCTGATCAACCGCTGTAAAAATTGTCATAAAAAGACAACTACGTTGTAAATTATATTTTTATTTTCTTCATTACAATTATAAAATATCATAACAAGTGATGTTAATGTTGTAAATTGCGTGAACACAATTCAAGCCAACTTATGATGTAAACAAGAACTTCATTGATCGTAAGTCACGAGTTACAAGAGTTAAACACAAATAATCCCTTCTCTTTTTTAAGGAGATATTTGAAATATGAAATGTAGAAATATTTTTAGGTGGGAGTATTGTCCCCCTGTTTTCTTATTCCCTTCATTCCTTTTATATGGAGAAATCCACGTGCATCCTTCATTTCCCCCATCTTGTCAACTATAGTGCTGAGTTGAGAAAGTACACTACTTGCACTTTTGGATTGGTTAATGAGCTCGGTCTGTCAGATCATCATGAGTTGACCTTACATGTGGTCTCCAGCAATTAATGAGTTACTTAATGAAGGAAGCTAAAGCATATTATTAGTACATTTTGGTAGACGCTGATGTAAGGCTTTTCATATATCACTTGTCGATTGACTGTTTATACAACGTGTAAGAAATCTTCAATCATTATGTCTCCTTAAGCCTCGGTAAACAACATAATCCGAGCTGACCTCACATATCCGAACTCATATTAGCAGAGGCTCGTTGAGAATACCAAATTGCACCTATCGACCTCGAAAGGTTGGATATCAACAAACAATACAATGGACATATGAGTTCGGGGTGATTGTTTACCACGAGAACTATTATTTAATACCTAGTTTACTATTTTCAACTCCTGCATGATTTAGAAATAAAGAATAATTCGTGATTAATTATCTAAATTATTCTATTTATATTAATTTTACCTAAGTTACACAATTAATTAAAATAGAGATTTCAAATATGAATATTGATGTTATGACTTACAATTCATCTATTAATCCCCTTAATTCGCTATCGAGATTCTTTACCTATTGCAATGTTATGTCGGTGTCTTCTTAATTATTTGATTTACCTCACTCGAATTCAAATCGATCATATCCACAGAAGTCCCTGTTTGACAACTATTATTTGAAAAAAAATCAACACACTCATTTTCAATCTCACACATTCAATAAGCCCTTATTTGATGGATATTATTTTGGAAAAAAAAAAAAGATGTTTGAATAGTGTTATTTTTAAGAAAGTTAAATTAAAAAGTAAAAAAAAAAAATTGGTTTACGTGTTCACGTGTAGTTGAAAATGAATATGATAATTAAAGAATTTTGTTTTAAAGGGAGACAAACTGAGACTAATAATATTATGTATGTAAATCAAAACATTTTCTTATTTTTTAATCATACATTCTACCAAAAATCACTATTTAAAACATTGAACTTTGAAAATAATGATCACCAAACAGGGGATAAGTCAATTCACTAAATCTATGTGAATCTAATTTAATTCTAAAAACCCATATGACAACCACAATAATCATAAAAAGCATTTGTACACTTTTATCCAAATTATCGAATTTTATTACGTGATCCAAAATTATAATTACCTTTCGATTTATTATAAATTCACATATCATTGAATTAGTTGCCAATTAATTCAAATCATTAAAATCCATAAATAAAACCAACACATGAAACTTAAACTATGAGAATCTTGAAAATTAAATTAAAAGGTCACACATAAATTATATTATTTTTTCTTAATTAATGATATAACTACTTATACTATTGAAAGAAAAGCAACAAAAGAGAATATTCATAATCGAATTTTAAAATCTTGATGAAGGAAAAGTTGGATCTTGCACCAAGAGTTTTATTCTTCGTCCCAAAATCTTGCGAACCTTAGTTTTTTGGCCTTTTATATTGATTTTCTATGTTTTCCTCCCTAAAATATCGTGTCCCATAAAAAAAAAAACTCCATTTGTCCCTTAGAGATAAACTCGCTCATATTTTTTTTTGTCATAAATTATAGGTCAATCTCCTTGCTGAGAGTATTATTGATTTTTTTCTAATATTTCCATATTTAATGTACCTTGTTGTCAATAAATAAGAACTACTTTTATTTAAATCGTTATTTAATATAGAAGTGTATTAGGAAACATTTAAGAAAAAATTATATTTTCAACTATATTAATTACAATTTTTTAATCAGTATGAAAATAGAAGTAATCGTATCTTTGTGAGATAGATGAAGTAATAATGAAAGCTAGAAGCCTACAATAAATCTAAAAAGGAGTCATAAAGCACCTCCCATGTAGAGTTTGAGTATAATTAGGACATCAACAAAAGCTAAAATTTCTTCGAATTTTGTGCACTTTGGTCATTCACATCATTTTCCTGTTCATCCCGAGACCTCAACTTCAAAAATTTATTATTTTGACCCTCAATTCTTCTATTTTTGTGCACTCTAGTCCTTCACAATAATTTCTTGTTCATCCCAGGTCCTCAACTTCAAAATTTGATTATTTTGACCCTCAATCCTTCAATTTTGTACAACTTCAATCCAATTTCATTCAAACTTGTCAAATTCAAATTTTTCTAATTAAGTATCTAATCAATAAAAGCACACCCAAATACCCTTTTTGTTATGGCGCAGATAAGTGTAAAAATACACTTGCAAATGATCAATATTTTCGCAGTAAAATCTATCATAAAAAGACAATTATGTTGTAAATTGTGTTTCGTTTCATCTATTTTTTTTCTCAACAAAAGAATCAAGAAAAATACGATGATCTTCCTTATTGATTCATGCAAGTTAAAGAAGCCTATTCTGAGTCACCTGCATCATGGTTGAAAGATTTTGTATCAACGAAATCAAAAAATATATATATATATCTTCATCATCAAGACGAAGATGTATCCTATGTGAGCTGTCACTAAGCACAATATTAACATGTCCCTTAGAATATATTCTTGGACAACATATAACCCTCTATGATTTCAAGAAAGGTAAAAAAAGGCATTGAACCTTGCTTTACTTATAATGAAAGCAATTAATAGTTATTCCACGAATGTTAAATCTTAAATCACTATACTTACATTCAAAAAGTAGCAAAAGCTAGACAATAAGTATCAAATAATTGACATTCTAAGCTAGACAAAAGTGTCAAATAATTGACAATCCCTTTTTCCTTTTTCTTTTCACAATCCCTAGAAATATAAGTTTTACATAGAAATAACATTCTCGATTCAATTCCTTCTTGTATAACTTTTTCTACAATACGTACATGTTAAAGAGTGTACGGAAGTAAATGATCTTGTGTTTCTATGGGTCGAGAGAAGCCAAACGATAGATCATTTTTTGCCATTTCAATACTACAACCTTCAATCTAATGACTAGGGAAAATTGGAGCGTCAATTCCAAACCTTTCATTTTGTTGTAGATTACACCCTAGCCTTTCATTTTTGCGGCCGCAATCCCAAATCTTTCACCTTAACGACAGTCAGAGTCCATATAACATATTCAGACCAAAATTCTGTTAGCGGCAATGTTGAAATAGTAGCATTGACTCAAATGGACAACTTGAGTGAGGGGCAAAATGATATATTTATAATAATTAAACAAGGAAATGGTAAATTATGTAGACTTAGCACATCCCATAAAACAATTAAATAAAAAAAATATAAAGTTCATCTCCTCCAAACCACCCTACCCCCAAAATCAGAAACCAGAAAATCGAGCATTCACAGTTGGTTCTTTCATTGCTCAGATCTTTAGACCAATCAATGTTAAGAAAAGTTGGGATTCTTTGAACATAGTACTGGTTCTTGCTGCAGTAGGGTTTGAATTTCTTAGCAAAAACAAAAATGGAGATAGATACTATGATGAATATCAAACTTCACCTGTTAAACAAAATGATATCTAGAAATCAGATCGATCAGCCCCATAGCAATGGTATAATTATTGTACAAGTAAAACCCAAGGTCAAATCCATCTCAATGGAATGGTTAATATTCATTAGATAATGAAAATAAGCTCTAAAAAGTTCCACCATGAGGACTAGTAGTTCTTACCTATATCTACGCGAATTTTCATCAAATTGGAGTTATGGAGATGGTCGACGGCGATTCTATAATGATATACATGTTGATACATATCGGGTTTTCGACTCGAGCCAATTTCATCTCCGCCGTCGAAGCTTAGAAGTAATTGTTGTAGGTTTCTGTGTGAAAGAGAGGGAAACATTTTTCTGGTTCTTCTGCTGCTTCTACTTTCTGGGATTCCAAGTAGAGGGATGTTTGCTTCCAAAAAATGAAGAAATCATTGGGTAAACAGAGGGGGAGGGGAGGTTTGAGGAAGATGAACAATACTTCTCTCTATCTTTTTTTTTTTTTATTTAATTATTTTTTTGATTTTATTATTATTGTAAATATACCACTTTTCGCTTCATTTAATTTGTCAATTTAAATCAAAATTTCAATTTCAATTTCAATTTCAATGTTGACTGCCATTAAAATAAAAAGTTTGGGATTGCGAATGTAGAAATGAAAGATTATGGTGTAATCTGCAGCAAAATGAAAGATTTGGGACCGACACTGCATTTTTTCCCTTGTTCCCCTAATAAATGAGACGACTTAGACCATTTTTCCATTTAGATAATATATATCTTTTATGACCCTTCGAGGGTAGCCAAGTTGGTGGATTAGGTGAACGCGATGACCAAATGTTACGAATTCAAGTTCCCCGCTAACACTTCCTCGAACGAGCATACCGCACCAGACTTGCCTAGTGTGGTTTACCTCTCCTGTGTGGTTTGCGGGCTACAGCACATGGAGCGGAATTTACCTAGTGCACACTCACAATGGTCGAGTCTGCTTCTTCGCGGTGGTCGGGACTAGAGATGGCAGCGGGGCGAGTGCGGGGCACGGGCTTATCCCGTTTCCTGCCCCTTTTTTTTTTCAAAAATTTTAGTTAAAATACAAATTTGAAACAAACAATGTTCAAAATTAAACATTAATTTTTTTTATTCTTCACGGGGCAGGGCATCCACTTTTTCGCCCCATTCGGAGCAGGGCGGGACGGATTTTTTTGCCATCACTAGTCGGGGCTCCGCTGACGAATAGCGGCTGCAGGTTCTTACGTAAAAAAAAAAAAAAATGATTTACAAGATAATACTAAAAACCCTTTAAAACGGATACTACGTGAGATGTTGCACAAAAAGCTAAACTATCTTTAACTCCTAAAATGCAGCACCCATCACTGAGAGGATACAATCCAAGTAATCCTACTAACTGAAGTAGCAACAGTGGGAGCTTCCTCTCTTTGCATCCCAATTAGCTGCTGCAACCACCACAAATGTCCCCCTTAAGTCACCTTTTTCAAGTTTCCACCAGCTAACCAGATGATTTCATGATAATTGCTAGTCTCTGTTAGGTGAAACTTGTTAAGCAAAAAAAGAATTTCTTTCTCCAACTTCTCGAGCAGCCAAAATATTGCACATTGCCTACTCGACAGAGAACCTTCCTTTACTATTGAGAGCACTAGCTCAGCAGCACAAAAGAGATCTTCACAACCAGTAAGGACTATATGAACGGTAGAAACGAACATAAAAATATGGGGAAACTGCAAGGTGAAATAGGCCCTTGTCCTTCAGTTGTGGCATATTTGAATCTCCTCAGGAATAACGTTAGGGACCAAAAGTATTTTTTTTCCCAAAAAACGAATGAGATTATTACTTGGGCCAGACAAATAACTAGAATGGGTCAGAGCTTTTGAAGAGCAAAACGGCAACTCCAGATGATTTGTTTCATGTGCAACTGCAGGTCAACGATGCTTTAGTGAAGGCAAGGAAACATGTTAAAAGACCTGAGAAAACTAAAAACAAATGCGAGGATAATCTTTCCTCCAGAATTTTATAATGTAAATTCTGGTGGAAAGAATCTGCAGAGATGGAAAGTGAGGTGCCCAAACCGTAAGAATGATCCTGGCTCCCCATGGTAGAACTCTCAGATAATTTATAATAGCTGAAGAGTAACAGGACACAGTAATCAGTTGAACAAAAAAGTTGATATCCAAAATGAACAAAAAACAGAATGATATTAACATTCGTAACAGAACCAATCACTGAATCAGATTTTACGTGATCTGTAAAAAGGTGTTAGACCAGTCCTTAAATATACATGCATGCTATACATCATGTTCAACACACAGTGAATGTCTAATTTCTTTTAACTAAAACCTTAAAGATGGATGATATTGAAAACCTGAGGAACCATCCGAGTGTCAGTTTATGGTCTCAACCCAGCTTGCCCAGTTTCATCTATGTCTATACACTAGGGAAGGACCGAATAATTTCAATGTAATATCTGGTCTCTATTACCTGAAAACACGTTTGATTATTTTTTCCTCCTTTTGCAAAGTTTAACCTGCTCCTCCACAAATTTTCTTGTCATATCTTGATGTCTCAATATCCATCAGTTTGTTCAAGTTTAATGCTAAAAGCCTTGTTTTCGAATGAGTCAGTGACAAGTGACATAAATGGGTTTTGGCCCTATTTTCCTTTTCAGCCCATCTTCATAAACCCAAATGAGGGAAGATATATACATAGAACTGAATCTTTCCATTCACCAGCTCAAGTATCCATAGATTGGACAAAGAATCTTTCCATTCACCAGCTCAAGTATCCATAGATTGGACAAAGAATGGGTCACATATCTTCTATTACAGATTCCATGAATGCCTCAGAAGAAAAGCCTATATGGTTAAGACTGGCAATGCTTGTTCAATCACCAATAGTCATTACATGAACATTTACCGTCAGTGAAATGATGGAATCTGTTGGAGTCTCGTAAAATTATTTGCCTACCCACCATTTGTGATATGTATTTAAAAGCAGAGTGACAATCCCCACAAACTCGAAGATTTTTCATTATCCTTATGGGCAGTTCTGAAGTTCGTATAAGAACAAAAGCAACGGCAAGTCTCTCGCTGTGATAGCTTAATAGTTCTTCCTTGTTCTCCAGTTCAAGATCATACAATGCGTATCTTATCTGAGGCATATATCCAGCATCTTTCATTTTCTTATGCAGTTCCTTTATTTTACCATATATTGCTTCTGTATCAGGATGTGATTTGTCTCCTGCAACGAAAACATGTATACCATCTTTCATAGTGACCCAACTGCACCCAGCTTCCTTCTTTGCTTCTGCTTGCCTCATTGAACGACGGGCCTCAGCCACATATTCCCATTTCTCTACAGAGGCATACATGTTTGCAAGCAGGACATAGTTTACTGCATTTTGAGGTTCCAATTCCATAAGCATTTGAGCAGCCCTCCTGCCTAAATCAGCCATGCGACCATTTGCTCGACCACAGGCACCTAGAACAGTCCTCCAAATAAGAACATTAGGTCTTACTGGCATTCTATTGATGAAGTCCTCCATCTTACGAAATTCACCTGCTCTTCCAAGAAGATCCACTATACAAGAGAAATGCTCGATCTCAGGTGTCAATGCATACATTTTGCTCATGGATTCTAAATGATCAAATGCTTGATCGACCAATCCTACATGGCTACAAGCTGATAAGACCCCAACGAAGGTCACATTGTCTGGTTCTTGGCCTTCCAATTTCATGCGAGCAAATATCTCCAGTGCTTTATGTCCATGACCATGTCGTGCATAGCCAGATATCATGGTGTTCCAGGAATATACATTCCGTACTGGCATTAACATGAAAAATCTTGAAGCGTAATCTATTCTTCCACATTTGGCATACATATCAACAAGTGCACTCCCAATCACAACATCATACTCTAAACAAGCTCTAATTGCACAAGCATGAACCTCCATGCCACGCTCTAGTGTTGCAACAGAGGCACAAGCACTGAGAACAGTGGCAAAGGTGAACCGATCTAATCTTTGACCATTATGCAGCATAAGCCACACTATTTCCATGGCCTTAGATAGAAGTTCATTGTGTATATATCCAGATATCATGGAATTCCAACTGACTTCGTCTCTCCTCTCCGACATTCTAGAGAATACGCTTTCACAATCATTCATCAATCCAACCTTCCCATAGCAAGAGAGTAGTGCATTCTGAATGGCACTATCATCCATAAGGTGATACTTTAACACCAGTGCATGAACCTGGCGTGCAAGTTCAAAATGGGAAAGAGATGCTGCTGCTGAAAGGATGTTTATGAAGGTTATGCTGTTAAGAATCCATCCAACTTGCATCATTTTTTTGAAATATACTACAGCATCAATAATAGAGGATTCAGAATCACCCAATGCTCCTACAATTGTATTCCATGACACCTGATCATATTCGGGCATATAGGAAAAAACTTTCCTGCACTCAGCAATATATCTGGTATCAGAATATATGGAAAGAAGAGAATTCGATACTGAAACATCCAAATCAAGTCCCAATTTAATACCCTCACAATGTATTTGTTCTCCCATCCAGATCCAACCTAGACTGCCACAAGAACTCAAAGCACTAATCAGTGTAAAAGTTGATGGCACGAGTCCAGATTTCTTCATTGCACAGAAACTAAACAGTGCATCTTCAAAACGATCATTTTGGTCAAAACCAGAGATCATAGAACTCCATGACACCGAATCCTTGCAAGACATTAGCTTAAAAACAGAGCATGCATCTTCAATTGCACCACATTTGGCGTACATGTTAATCAAACTGTTCCCAATAGTGATCTTAGAATCAATGATGCCGGTTCGTATAAGATACACATGCACTTCTTTCCCTTTTCTTTTCCCGTCTTCCAAACACGAGAACTCAGCAAAGGCACTCAAAAGAGCGACAAAAGAATCGGAATTTGTTCTAACCAAGTTTCTCATCTTCATAAAAACCTCAACTGCTTCTTCTCCTCGCTTAAGCTTCACCAATCCAACTATCAATCCATTCATGGACACTGCATTCCTTGCACCCATATGCTGAAAAATCTTATTGGCAGTGTCAACTGACCCAAACTTGGCAAAACCACTCACCAAAGCACTACCGACATACAGGTCCTCTAAAAATCCAGACTTCAAAATTTTTGCCAACATCTGCTCGAGCAATGACTGACCACTATCAACACAAGAGGATGCAGCTGCGGCAGCTATCAAGCTGCCTAAAGTATACTCGGTAGGCCTAAAACTGAACCTCAAACCCTCCTTTTGCATACTAGAAAAGAGCACAAAAGCAGAACATGTATCACCCCTCTGCGAGTAAACTGAAATAATAGAGTTCCAGGAAATAGAATTCTTATTGTCTATCCCATCAAAAACCCGACTAGCATAATTTGCACCCGCGGAACCCACACAACTCCCATACATAGAAATTAACACATTGCACACAATCACATCAAATGTGTGAGGAGTTTTCGAAATGAAACCATGGATTTGCATCCCATATCTCAGACCATCAACTCCCAAACTCTGACAAGCCCTCAGAGCGCTTCCAATAGCATAATGATTGGGAATGAATCCGGAAGATACCATTCTTCCAAACATAGCACACGCATCATAGGGCATTTCATTTTGGGTATAACCAGAAATCAAGCAAGCCCACGTGACTAAATTCTTGTCAGGCATTTCATCGAACACTTTATTAGCCGACCCCAAATCAGCACTTCTTACGTATACATTAATTAGAGTGTTGCACAGAAACAAGTGATTAACCGACCCCTTCTTGATTATTTCTAAATGGAGCTGCTCGCCATCGAAAGGTGAACAAGAAAACCGGTATTTTTCAATCAAAAAATCACATTTTTCATAAAGGGAAATCTCAGATTTTGGGGAATAAAATCCGGTTAGTTCATTATGGGTTAAGGTTCTATCTTGCGTTGTTTTATGGTGATCAAAAGTAGTAAAAATGGGGCGCTGAGAGAGTGAGAATGATTGAATTACAGAGGATTCAATGAATGAACAAAAAGCAGGACTTGAAATAATGTATCTGCACAATCTTCGGTTTGTTGACGGTGCAACGTTAAACATTGTGAGGTAAGTAGCGATGTAGATTGGAGTGATTTATGGTTCATGTTTCTTTTCGCGCGCTTCCAGTTTGAAATGAGAGCTCGCCGCTGCGTATTCATGCTATTCTTCGAACGATACTGTTTTTTGAACGTCGGTAAATTTCCATATGCGGTGTCCGAACTTTCAGATATATCTTAACTTAGTAATTAAACTTCAATTTGTTACAATTTGGTTATTGAACATTAATTTTGTTTCAATTAGATCATTGAACTACAATTTTAGGCCCCAAATTGATAAATTCACTTGGTCCCATCAAAGATTAAAATTAGATTTTAGTGTAATTTATTAAAAGTTGATGAAATATTAACAAGTTGTGGATCACATGAAATATATAGTTAAAATTATTTGTTAACTTTGATTTAAATTAAAATCTAGATTTTAATCACTACCTAACATGTGCTTAATTGACAACTCACTACGACAAATCTTCTACGTGTTCGTTATGTAAAATGTACACTTACTATTACGTCATATCAAAGATGTGGTAATATAAAAAAGAAAAATAAAACATGCTTCTATCTTTAAATCTGAAGATACTAATATAACCCGCATTTTGTTATTTATTTATTTTATTTTATTGAAGGGTACAATGCAGCTACTACAAAGAAATCGATTAAATTATGGCTGCCAACTAAAGCAATGTTTGTCAATTTTGGGAACAATAAGTGACAGCCTGATAGAATTGTCATATTTGAAACAAAATTGAACATATCGAGACAAATTAAATTTTGTCTAAAAGTTGAGTGATTATGGATGAAATTATCCTGTAGTACTTGTTAGTTGTTACTAGTGTGCTTCTACGGATGCATAAGCTTTCATTCTAGGGCATATATTATGTAGATTTTCTAAAAATTAATTTATTTAAAGAATGTTTAGTTAAAAATTAGAAAAAAATTACTAATCCACCTACAAAATTATTTTTGTTGAAAGAATCTGTTATTGAAAATAAGTTTGAAAAAAGATAAAATAAGTTTAAAGAGTCTCCACCAAACATGAACTTAATTTTAGAAAGTAGTATGTTGGTGAATTATGTACACAAGTCAGTAGGAATCAGAAAATAAACTACTAACTACAATTGGAACTGAAAGCTGAAGCATATTTTAAGCTGGCTTCAGTTCAATTCACTAGAAAATAGGGTTTCCCAATTAACAAAGTCCGCCCTCAAATCTTATAAAAAATTTTCCCAGAGAGAAGCCCAAATGTACAAACTTCACCAGAATATATAGTTTTGACAATTGCACAAAAATAACAAACTTAAAGCATAATAAGGATAATTAATAATATAAAATGCATTCTGAAACTGTGATGATCTCCTCAAGCAGGACGAAAATGATGATACTGATTCAGAGATGAGCGAAGTCTAGTCCGTGCCTCTCATTGGGACCATCATATGCTGAGCTTGTGACTAAACATCAACAAATTAAATTAGTCATGAATCAGTTCCAACCACTATATGGATAGAGATTCAAGGAACCTAAAGAGAATTAAACTAATTTCGTTCATACAGGGAGATGAAGGCGATAGCTGATAAGTCAATAAACAGCAACAATTCGATACTTGGCATCAAAAAGTATGTTCAAGGAGCACATTTTGCAGTCATGGAGAATAATAAATCAGAATCAAAGTACTGAACACAAACTCCACCCTGGACCACAAATGATAGAAAGACTGATAACCTAGAAATTAGCGTTGTAGCATTTAGAAATCCTGAGCTGATCAACATACAACACACCTTACATGCCAGTGCATGTTCAAATATCATGTAGTTCAAATAACACAGGCACCGACTTCATGTAAACTTCCAGTGTGTTCTCCGTCTAGGTAGCATGTAATATGAACCAGAGTAAAATAGAAAACAGAGGAAAATTAGATTTTACAGTTGTTTGTTTCCATTGAAGTACAAGTGAAGATCTGGAAGAATCATACATGATGCAGACTGAACAAGGGAAAAAATACCCCTGCCAAGGTGAAACTGGGTTTATGTTTACAATCCCCTATCCCTGCTCCTATTATCATTTGTTTCTATTCTTCCCAATTATTGTCTCACCATTCGATGATATGCTTGTTGTACTTAAAATAAAAATATTTAAGAGTATTTATTCACATGCGCGCACATAAATCAATTGCCATCACTTTCCAAAAAAAGAGTTAACAAAAATTAACAACTGAAGAAGATCAATAAGAAATGCTAGCAAATCACTCAAAGAGAAACTCCAGAAAACTCATTTGATTAGCCCTACCATCTAAGCCATACAAAGAAAGGTACACAGGAACTTGGCAGGCATGAAATTCTGAAACTCGGTTAATCAAATTGACTTGTGCCGGAACTTATAAATTCATGGAGAAGTTTGTTAAATCCTCTCGAACTTCATCATGATGAAGCTCCTTAAAATAACTTATTCTGGAAATCAACACTCAACAGCTATCCCTACTGAAGGACATATCAAGTCACTCGTCAGAATGACAGTATTGATCCTCTTGATCCACATTCTAGCGACAACATTGTTAACAAGACTTACTCAGTGGCACTGTATTTAGGATTAGTAACAATGAGTTAACGCAGAATCTTTATACATCCCTATCAAGATACAATACAACAGTTTAGACAGTATCTCCATATCTCTCTTCCAAGAAGAGGACAAAAGACCAGCTTTTTATTATAAAATCAGGCACAGCTAATCATTGTTTTTGAAGAAAAATGCTCACTAGGAAACCCAAGATTTGTGACCCTAATCAAGGAAATCCCTGTTTTTGTGAACAATCAGAACAGTTAATGTCATATGAATGTATTTTTTTCTTGGTACACATGGAGTTGAACAGAAAGAGAATAGGATACAATCTCATAAAGGAAAAAAAAATATGGAGCACATAGAGCTGGAAAAGTATAAGAAACACATACAGCATAAACATTAATTATGAGTATTTGATAATTGATAGTGTAAACTAGCCAGTAACATGGGAAGTGAGAACGTAGAGTTGTGCACAGAGACATAGATAGTGGGTACCTGAGAGTTTCCATAATTAATGACTTGTGAAAATGTACCCTGGTGAGCAAGCTGTACACATACAGGGGATAGTAAATTAGTAATTGCAATAAATATTTGTAACGAATAAGCCTAAATAAAACTCCTGCAAAGGAACACAAGAGAATATGTAACAGGGTACCTGTGAACTAGTACTAGGTTGTACTGCATCATTTCTAGAAGATCCATTTGCTGATGCCTTGGCATCACCCTGTGGAAAAACCGAGTCAAAACGTCAAGCTGTCTAATGAAATGAACCAAAATAAAAAACATCGAATGATAAAGCAATTTATATTCACTCACCTCCATCTGTCGTGCCACAAGAAATCAAAAAACACCAAAAGCAAAAAACAAAAACATCAGTTGCAACACTTAGCAATATCTAAAGCAAAACTAAGTAGTATGATTTAGACCACGAGCAGGAGCCAGTCTTTATTTTAAAAAAATGGGAAGCGCCTACCTCTCGGTACCTAGCCAGGTACACCTTAAGTGGATCAATGTAATCTTCGAACCCCAAAGTCACCATAGCCCATAACAAGTCATCCCCATTAATTGTCTTTCTTTTCTCTCTCTGGCACTTGTCACTTGCCCTTGACATATAAACAACCAAAATAGTTTCAATTACTTGCACACATTTAACACTTATACAAATGCTTCCAAAACAGATGAAAATACAATTTGCAATTGACCTCATTACACATAAAAACAAATTACAGCAAAGACACTCATAAAAAGACAACACAGCCCATGGATGCATGCACATATACAATATACAGTTTTGCGTCTATGTATAACATATACAGATTTCGAGGAATATGCTCAAGTGTGCGTGTGTTGTTTGCGAATATTGATTTTGTAATTTCCTGCAATAATTACCATGTGATGCCAAGGAATGGTTACATACAATAGCAAATATATAAAAGATGAAATGATGTGTTTAAATTCATCTCGCACCTTTGGGATTTCTATGCCACGGAAGTAATTAAAAAATAAAAAAGGCAAGGCAAACCTTTTTAACTCCAATTGTGACTTGTGAGTCGCCGATGTTCTCCATCACTCAATCAAGTATTCATAAAAACACAAAAAGGAAAGGAAAAGGAAAACGTGATCACACAAAGAGCTTAACGACATACTCGCTGGTGATGAAGCTAATGAACTCAGAGACGCATTCTTGAACGGTCTCTTTAGCTTCCTTGGCGATCTTTCCATTAGCCGGTAGCGCCTTCTTCATGATCCGACTGATATTCGCGATCGGCAGGAATCTATCCTGCTCCCTAACATTTGACCTAGGGCTGAGGTCCCCACCACTTTCATGGCTGCCGCCGTCAGGGCTGCCCGGCAGCAATCCCTGCATGCCAGCATCCGCCATGCCTCCAGAACCAGAACCCTAGAAAACAAAATCCAAATTGAGTGTCCATGGATGAATACGGATATAGATACAATAATTTTTAATGAACTGTAGAAAGATAAATTAGAGAGAGAGAGAGGGGCAAATGAGTACCGGGACTGGGATAGGAGGGAGTATTTGTATTTGGGAGGGAGGAGAGGAGAGTGAATTAGGAGATCGAAGGGTGGAGAAATGGGCAGAGAGGAGACGATTGAGATGAGAGACTGGGAATGGGATCTGGTCTATCTACACCGTCAATTTTTATGAATACAGTTGTTAAATCTGAGTACCCCACGTGTCACTGCCGATATATCAACGGTCCCTATCGTTTTTCATCAAGCAATGCTATTTTTTAGTATTTTTATCACCATGTTGCTCGCCTGATTTAATTTTCGGTATAATTGGTTTAAAAAATTCAAAAAACTACGTCAAAGTCAACATTTTCTTAGCATTTAGTTTTTATAAAATATTTATTATACATATCACCGTTTACAAACTATTTTATAGTGATGAAGTGTTGAATTAAAACTATCAAAATATCTTTACCATATAAACGATCATGCTTATGTAATGTTGGTTAACGACAAAATGAAATTTGGAGAATATTTTTAGGTACACTCAGGTTGACACCCCAGCGTACAGCCCCTTACAAAAAGGGGTTCACATCCAATAAAAAATTTATAAACTCTCTATTGTGAGGGCAGATGTACATCAGGGTACACATAGCAAAACCTTTTTTTTATTTGGTTAATAAGATTTTGGCTTCATCAAATTTCGTCACATCATATGTTGATAAATAAATTTGTAAGTTGTGATATGTAGCACAATCGTTAATTCTTTATTTCAATCGCTATGTCATCATTTAGAAAAATATTCCATCTAAAATAGACATTAAGTCATGTTTGGTTTAGCTAAAAAGTTATATTAAAATTAAAATTTAAATCAATATTTAATTTTAATCACGCATTTTGTGGGACTCATAACTTTTTAACTACACATTCCATTAATTTTCACCAAAATCTATTAAATCTATTTTTTTTATCTAAACCGAACATGAGCTAAATTATATAGCACTTTAACTATGGAGAGCACTATGCCCTCTCGAGCCAACATTCTACCCACATAGCCTAAGTTGGTATATATCATGAACCCACATGACCAGAGGCGGACCCAGCACCTGGCCAGTCCCCGCGGTCGCTCGTGCTGGGACCGCTAGGAGCTTCAATCCCTGGTCGCAGCGCCGGTCGCCGAAAATGGAGAAGAAGACTGTTAAAGCCGCTCAGCCGCAGAACTGTAGAAGCCAAGAAGCCCAAAAAATATGTTTGGTTATTAATTCAGTTTGGGCCTTTTTTTAAGCCCAAACCAAAATAAAAGGGTCCAACCCAATCAATTAGCCTAAGCCCCCAGACCAGAAGTCCAGTAGTCCACAACAATACCCGCAAAATTGAAATTGACAGAGACGCGATAGCGTAGAGGAGAGGAGGGGAGCCGAGGGCCTGAGGCGGAGGGAACTGCTGAGTCAAAAGGGTCCACCAAATCTACTAGCATTGAGAAAGCTGACCCGAGGAATTGTAACTGCCGACTGGAGTTTCTGCCTGCTGGCTCTGCCCGAGCCCGACTGCACCAGGCTCCAGCGCCACTGCATGTCTCTGTCTGCGTGCCTGGGCGCTGGTGGACTGGTGTGCGACCGTGTTCGACCGAGTCCGACCGTCCGCGGTCCGTGTGAAACGGTAAGCGCCGGTTTCCAAATTCCATTTCCGTTCAGTTTTGTTTTGTTTTTGTTTATCGTTTTTTTTAATTTTTTTGTGAATTTGTAATTTATTATTGTCATTTGTCTAAGACTCTAATTGATTGGGCTGGGCCCTATTATTTTAGTCTTGGCCTGAGGGTTTAGGAATTAGGCTAATTGATTGGGTTGAGCTCACTGAGTTGATGAGTTATAAGTTATAACTTTGATTTTTGAATTGTGATTTGTGAAATATGAAATGTGATGTGATTTATGCGAATTGTGAAATCATGTGAACTGTGATTTGGGAAATTTGGGGTTGTGTTGAATTACGTTTTCATATATATATAATTTTTACGTTTTAGTGCGTTTACATATATATTGAGTAATTTTTTATATTATTTAATTAAATATTAATAAACGATCCCGCTCTTACAATGTTGACCGATCAACGTCCGTCCGGGCTGAACTTCAATGCTGGGTCCACCACTGCACATGACACTCTATCACCGAACTGTTTAAAATATTGTCATCTTTTTTCATCACATCACCTTCCACCGCCTAGGATTCTGGCACTACTTATGGCATTATTCTTTCGGTAAAGTGGTTTAACCCATATATCATTGAATTAAATTATATGTACATTGTTGTGACATTCCTCATATGCGTCAAAATCTGGCCCGTGATATAAAAGAGTGTTGCAAAAATTAATGGTTATAATGTATGTCATGTGTTAAAATGTCAAACTTAATATAAGCAATAATGGACATATAGCACGATTGCATATCATCAGTGCACTTCTAGATNTCAAAATCTGGCCCGTGATATAAAAGAGTGTTGCAAAAATTAATGGTTATAATGTATGTCATGTGTTAAAATGTCAAACTTAATATAAGCAATAATGGACATATAGCACGATTGCATATCATCAGTGCACTTCTAGATTGCATATCATCAATGCACTTCTAGAAGCAACCATGCTTCACGTATATTATGCCCATGTTTGGGCTCCCTTTATAAAAATTCATTTTTTCAATACTCATTTTCA